>JACCIX010001039.1:0-165254 GCA_025506515.1 Flaveria trinervia | reverse complement strand
CTTCGTTCGTTCGTCATTCAATAATGCATGCATTCTTACTTTATGTTCCCCTTTCATTATCTTTCACTTTACGTTACATAATACTTCATTCATTCATTAACATGACACATAAGGCCACAAGAAAGATAACATACATCATATTAAGGAACATCATACACATTCATCATCATCATACAGGGCAACATCATGCATACATAACAAGCCCTAACATGCAACATCATCATTGTCATGCCCAACATGCTCTCTAAGGCCCCAATCGTCATCTTACATGCTCTTACAGGAACCTTTACGTCAAAACTTACATGTGCACTTTTCCCCGAAAGTCAGAAGTCAAACTACACTTTCCTCGGGTGTGACAGCCCTACTCGGGCGTATGGACACCCTCCAGTAGAATAGCCTCCATGCGACTGAACATCATGCGAATGAACTAATACGGATGAACACCTATGGGAATGAACATCCAGTCGTGCGAATGGACAATGCGGATGGACCTCATGCGAATGGGATTAATGCGGATGAGCACTTATGCGACTGGACCTTCAGTCGCATGACCCCATGCGACTGGCCCTTCAATCGTGCGAATGGACCCCAATCGCACCCTAATCAGCCGTATGGCCTCCATTCGGCCTCCAGTCGGTCGCCTAGCCCTAACTGATGCAGAATGCAGTTCATCCCGACTGCAGCCGAGGGTTTTCAGCCTCCAAACTCCTCTAAACCCATTTTAAGCCCAAATCGACCATCCTAAACCTTAGGGATGCATACCACGACACCATTCAAGCACACACAAGCTCACAATCAAGCCACAGACGCATCATACATACACATACACATACACAAACGGGTCAACATACACATACTCAAAAACCCGATTTCAGATGTTTTCCAGCCCCAGAATCGTTCGAAAACAAGTAAAAGTGGGGTTCTAGAACTCACACAAACGAGCACAACGACAAGAGCTTCGATTTGGCTTGCTACACGATGATTTTGGCGACCCGAACTAACTCAAACCAACTTTTTCTCCTTTCTCTCTTCTTCTCTCTATGAAATCTGAAATATGGGGTGTGTGGGGAGAGTGGGCTGCCCTCTCCCTACTAATATCACCACATTTCCCAACTTTTCTTCGTTGGCGAGTTTGGTCCCTCGACTTTAAACTTTATTTTCTTTTCTTTCTTCACCGGCTTCAAAATAATAAATATCCGGGTGTTACAAGTCCACCCCCTTAAATAGGTTTCATCCCCGAAACCTGTTATTCGTCGAACAAACGTGGGTAATGCTGTCTCATTTCTTCCTCAGTCTCCCACGTTGACTCGGATCCCTTCCTGTGCTTCCACTGTACACGCACAAGAGGAACCACTTTATTCCTTAGCCTCTTCTCCTTTCGGTCGATGATTGCCACTGGTCGCTCCATATAATTAAGCCGTTCATCTACTTCGATATCTTCCAATGGGACAATCGTATCTTCATCTGCTAGGCACTTCCTTAGATGAGATACATGGAATGTCAGGTGAATTTCATTTAACTCATCCGGTAACTCCAGTCTATAGGCCACCTCTCCTACTCGAGCAATGATTCTGAAAGGGCCTATATACCTTGGGCTTAACTTGCCCCGCTTTCTGAATCGGATAATACCCTTCCAAGGTGAGACCTTCAGCATAACCGGTCACCCACCTGGAACTCAATCGGCCTACATCGTTTATGAGCATACGACTTCTGTCTGTCTTTGGTTGCCTTCATAAAGGCTTTGATCTTTTCAAGCTTCTCAGTCGTAGCCTCGATTACCTTGACGCTCTCTAATTCCTTCCGACCAATATCACCCCAACAAACAGGTGTTCTGCATCTCCTACCGTATAGCATCTCATATGGCGGCATACCAATGCTGGCATGATAGCTGATGTTGTAGGAGAATTCAGCTAACGGTAGGTGGTCATCCCAACTTCCCCAAAAATCAATCACACATGCTCGAAGCATGTCTTCCAATGTCTGAATGGTCCTTTCTGACTGACCATTGGTTTGGGGATGATAAGCCGTGCTAATATGTAACCTCGTCCCCATAGCGTCATGGAATTTCTTCCAAAATTTAGATGTAAACCGAGTGTCATGATCAGACACAATAGACACTGGCACACCATGACGAGTTACAATTTCCTTGATGAACAGATCGGCCAACCTCTCAGATGAATACGTCTCGCGGATCGGTAGAAAGTGAGCACTCTTCGTCAAACAATCAACTATCACCCATATGGCATCGTACCCTTTCGGAGTACGTGGCAGCTTCATAATGAAGTCCATGGTGATGTGCTCCCACTTCTATTCCGGTATATCCAAAGGTTGGATCTTCCCATACGGCTTTTGATGCTCTGCCTTCACCTGTAAGCAAGTAAGGCACTTACTCACATACTCCACCACGTCACGCTTCACACCCGGCCACCAATAATCTTTCTTCATGTCATGGTACATTTTCGTGGCACCAGGATGAATGGAGTATCGAGTCTTGTGAGCTTCATCCATTATCTTCACCCGTAGATCCCCAAGACGAGGAATCCACACACGACCGAATCGAGTTCTAACACCGAGTGTGTTTTCACCCAATTCCCCAACCAGACCTCTCATTCTTTCCGAGTTAAGGTGGTCTTCTTTCAATGCCTCATCTTGAAACTCCTTGATTTGCTTCATCACATAAGAGGTCATGATTAGTTGATAAGCTTGCACCCGAATCAGTTCGGGCCGTTCCTTTCGGCTAAGGGCATCCGCCACCACATTAGCTTTGCCCGGATGGTAATGGATCTCGCAATCATAATCCTTTATAAGCTCCAACCATCGCCTCTGCCTCATGTTCAGGTCTTTTTGCTCGAAGAAGTACTTCAGACTCTTGTGGTCAGTGAATATGGTGCACTTCGTCCCGTAGAGATAGTGCCTCCAAATCTTTAACGCAAAGACCACGGCTGCTAGCTCCAAGTCATGAGTGGGATAATTAACCTCATGAACTTTCAACTGCCGGGATGCGTAGGCTATAACCTTCCCTCTCTGTATTAACACACACCCCAACCTTGAGTAGGAAGCATCAGAATAAACCACCGGATCTTCGCTTCCATCGGGTAATGACAGAACAGGAGCTTGAGTCAGTCTGGCCTTCAGCTCTTCGAATGCCTTCTCTTGAGCTTGACCCCATAAAAACTTCACATCCTTTCGGGTCAACTTAGTTAGTGGAGAAGCAATCTTAGAGAAGTCTTGGATGAATCTTCTATAGTAGCCCGCCAAGCCCAAGAAACTACGGATCTCGGATGGCATCTTTGGTGACCTCCATTGCATAACCGCCTCCACCTTCGCCGGATCCACCATAATACCGTCAGGATTCACCACATGTCCCAAAAACTGAACTTCGCGTAACCAAAATGCGCACTTGGAGAATTTAGCATACAATTTCTCCCTTCTCAACGTCTCCAGAACCTCTCGAATGTGACCGGCATGCTCTACTTCGCTCCTTGAGTAAATCAGGATATCATCAATAAACACAATCACTGATTTATCCAGCATCGGTCGACACACACGGTTCATCAAATCCATAAAAGCAGCTGGCGCGTTGGTCAAACCAAAGGACATGACAAGAAACTTGTAATGACCATAGCGCGTGCGGAAAGCTGTTTTAGGGATATCTTGTTCTTTCACATTCAACTGATGATAGCCAGACCGAAGATCTATTCTTGAAAACCAACTGGCACCCTGAAGCTGATCGAACAAATCATCTATTCTCGGTAAGGGTTATCGGTTCTTCACTGTCAACTTGTTCAGCTCGCGGTAGTCGATGCACATCCTCATACTACCGTCCTTCTTATTTACAAACAGGGCCGGAGCAACCCAAGGAGAGATACTCGGCCTAATGAACCCCTTATCAAGCAACTCTTGCAACTGTTCCATCAATTATTTCATCTCCATCGGAGCTAACCGATATGGTGCCTTGGCAACAGGTCGGGCACCCGGTATCAGATCAATCTGAAATTCAATTTCTCTATCAGGTGGTACCCCTGGTAAATCTTCTCGGAACACGTCTGGAAAGTCACACACAACCGGTACATCAGGCAGTTGTGGTGTTGGTGCATCTACATCCTTTACATAAGCCAAGTAGGCGCTACATCCACGCCTCATACACTTTCCCGCCACAGCCATTGAGATCACCTTCGGGATCGTAGTAACCCGATCACCGTAAACTGTTACCAAACTTCCATCAGGTGCTGTCAACCGAATCATCTTCTTGCGACACACAATGTTCGCCTCGAAGTCCGCCAACCAATCCATCCCAAGAACCAAATCGAAACCACCCAAGGTCATCACGAACGGTCTAACAGGAAACTTGTGACCTTCTAATTCCACCTCACAGTTTTCTATCATCTCCGAAATCCTGGTAGACTTACCTATGGCAATTTCTACATCAAAGGGCGCATCAACACGTCTACTACTATCAGGCAGCTTAGCACAGAAAGCAGCAGAAATAAAACTCCTACTAGAACCAGAATCAAATAGCACAGAAGCTAAAGTTCGGTTCACCAGAAACGTACTGGACACGACATCAGGGTCTGTCCTAGCTTCCTCCTGTGTCATGGTAAATGCCCTGGCGCTCGCCCTCGGTCCTTCACCTCCAGTTCTCTTCATCCCAGAAATCTCAGCCCTCGACTTCTTACAATCCTTACTTACGTGACCCTCTTCACCATAGTTATAGCACCGGACTATACGACAGTCCCTTGCCAGGTGCCCCGCCTTCCCACATTTGAAGCATAAGTTTGACCCAAACCTACATTCCCCGTCGTGGTCCCTTCCACACTTTCCACACCTTTTCGACCCCGCACTTGATGTGACCACACGGCGATCATCCGCTCGTGCCTTCTTATTACCCGTCGAGGCATCACCCCGACCAAACCTCTTCCCCCGCCAGTTTCGATCACCACCGCTCTTCTTGCCACCCTCAGTCACCACCATTGTTCTCTCATCGTACAATCTCCCAGCCAAATCCACCGCCGACCTAAACGTACTCGGCCGGGCAGCTATCATGTGCCTGCGAATATCCGCTTGCAAATCCTGAATATATCTTTTAATCTTTCGTGACAAAGGTGTCACCTGATTTGGAACCAGACGTGCCATCTCGTTGAATTTAGTGGTGTACTGCTGGTGCGTCATAGTTCCCGCCTCCAGTTGCAAGAACTCCCTTTCCTGATGAGGACAAAATTCCTCAATCACCAACCTTCTCAGGTCAGGCCATTTCATTTTCCCAATAGCCCTACTACCCTCAGCTTGGACAATGTTGTCCCAGAAGCACAGAGCTGAATCCACAAAAGAGTGGGTAGCAAACTTCACCTTTTGGTCCTCTCGGCACTCGCTGATGTCGAGAACAGCTTCCATTTCCCTCACCCACCGGTGAGCAGCTGCAGCTATGCCGTTTCCATTAAAAGTAGGGGGCTTGCATCTCATAAAAGCCCCATAATTACATCCTCGTGCCGTCTCCGGCGCAGGCTCTTCTTCTTCCTCTTCGTCATCAGATAGAACCGTTTTCGGCTCTGGTTGTTCCCGTTCTCCAGAGGATCTGTTTCTTTCTTTTCTTTCCCCTTCTCATACAGCCTTAATAACTTCAGTCACCACAGATGGTAAAATTGTCTGCATGACCTGATGGACTTCTTCTACAACAGCCTCCTTTACTGAGGCTCTCAGATTGATGCTTTCGTCGCCACCCTCCGGATGAGGGGTCTCTGGTTCTTCATGAACCACCCTCTCAACTCTGGGTCTCCCTCTTTTGGGTCGTGGTTCAGCACCGTGACCTCCACCCCGAGAAGCTTTCGAAGATCTACCTCCGGCCATCACACGCACACTAAAAGATTCAAACACCAACACAATCATTCAAGGGAACAGGTTAGTTTATGTTAAGTATAGTAAGTCCCTAATTACAGTGGCCAGTTGTGATTAGCCACTTACTTTACTCTTCACACCCCAAGCATTACCTGTCCTCACTACATCAGTATTTAAATCCACATATAACACATAACACATACCATGCGCACATAAAACCGGTTAACTTTACGAAAATACCTGATGGCACGTAGCTACTCGGATGGGCATCCCAGTCCCTTTCCATCCCATTCTCAGTTTAAGATTAGGTTTATTTTGAAATTTACCCATTTCACTTAAACTTTGGCTCTGATACCAACTTGTAAGGCCCCGTTCCCGGGACGCTTACAGTTGGGTTCTCATTGCACATAAAACCTATAATTACATTTGTGTTTCATAAAATCGCAGTGGAAAACTAACAATCTTTCATTTCCATGTAAATGCTTTTACAAATTAATACAACATTCATTACAAAATAGCTTGTTCGCATTACAATGCAAAAACATTAATAAAAAGAATGCCATCCCAAAAGAGCTGAGTAGTCGCCCGTGCCATCCTCAGCAATCATTACCTGCCAACTGGAAACACATCAAAGTCAGCTTTGCTGAGTGAGTTCTAGTTTTATAAATAAAACATACTTTACTTTACATTCGTTCACGATCATACATCATACGTACATACAGATAATATCAATATTATCCTCATCATTCCGTTCATTAACTTTGCTCATTCACATGTTACATTATCATTCACTTCTCTATCTAGATCCGGTCAGACTTTACCCTCATCGTGGCACCCGACCACGATTGCTGAGTTCGAATGACAAGGATCCTGCTCTGTACATTATTCTGATAATTCATACACGTTCATTCATACTTCGTTCTTTCATACAAAATCTTTCATTTATTTATACTTTCGTTCCTTCGAGTCTGTTGCGACAACAGGGTCGCTCATCTCATTAACAATCCCAACGACTTCGTGCGATCCGAGTCTGTTGCAACCATATAGTTGCTCACCCCAATTTCCAATTTCAACGATGGCATGCTTTCCGAGTCTCTTGCAACCATATGGTCGCTCACCTCATGGCAACTTCACAATAACGCGTTGTCCGAGTCTGTTGCAACCGTATGGGTGCTCACCTCATAGCAATCTCAAGGATTGCATACCATCCGAGTCTGTTACAACAACAGGGTTGCTCACCTCATTGCCATTCTCATCGATGGCACGCTATCCGAGTCTCTTGCAACCATCGAGTTGCTCACCTCATATATGTGCTTGCAAGCCTTTCCGTCGTTCGTTCGTCATTCAATAATGCATGCATTCTTACTTTATGTTCCCCTTTCATTATCTTTCACTTTACGTTACATAATACTTCATTCATTCATTAACATGACACATAAGGCCACAAGAAAGATAACATACATCATATAAGGAACATATCATACACATTCATCATCATCATACAGGGCAACATCATGCATACATAACAAGCCCTAACATGCAACATCATCATCGTCATGCCCAACATGCTCTCTAAGGCCCCAATCGTCATCTTACGTGCTCTTACAGGAACCTTTACGTCAAAACTTACATCTGCACTTTTCCCCAAAAGTCAGAAGTCAAACTACACTTTCCTCGAGTATGACAGCTCTACTCGAGCGTATGGACACCCTTCAGTCACATGGCCTCCATGCGACTGAACATCATGCGAATGAACTAATACGGATGAACACCTATGGGAATGAACATCCAGTCGTGCGAATGGACAATGCGGATGGACCTCATGCGAATGGGATTAATGCGGATGAGCACTTTTGCGACTGGACCTTCAGTCGCATGACCCCATGCGACTGGCCCTTCAATCGTGCGAATGGACATTCAATCGTGCGAATGGACCCCAATCGCACCCTAATCGGCCGTATGGCCTCCATTCGGCCTCCAGTCGGTCGCCTAGCCCTAACTGATGCAGAATGCAGTTCATCCCGACTGCCGCCGAGGGTTTTCGGCCTCCAAACTCCTCTAAACCCATTTTAAGCCCAAATCAACCATCCTAAACCTTAGGGATGCATACCACGACACCATTCAAGCACACACAAGCTCACAATCAAGCCACAGACGCATCATACATACACATACACATACACAAACGGGTCAACATACACATACTCAAAAACCCGATTTCAGATGTTTTCCAGCCCCAAAATAATTCGAAAACAAGTAAAAGTGGGTTTCTAGAACTCACACAAACGAGCACAACGACAAGAGCTTCGATTTGGCTTGCTACACGATGATTTTGGCGACCCGAACTAACTCGAACCAACTTTTTCTCCTTTCTCTCTTCTTCTCTTTATGAAATCTGAAATGTGGGGTGTGTGGGGAGAGTGGGCTGCCCTCTCCCTACTAATATCACCACATTTCCCAACTTTTCTTCGTTGGCGAGTTTGGTCTCTCGACTTTGAACTTTATTTTCTTTTCTTTCTTCACCGGCTGTAAAATAATAAATATCCGGGTGTTACACAAGGAATACAGGAAACTTGCTAGAATTCATCGAGAGAAGCAAGTAACAATATGAAGTTTATTACCCTCCAGCTATTTCTAATGTCACTACTTTATTCTCGGTTCCATCATCGTCTACTTGGAAGCATGGTCACACTCTCTCCAAATATGGCGATTCACATGAAATCGTGCGTGGTGATGCTAACTCTTTCCACCACTCATGCCGGTCACATCACTTTTTGCACACCTTCTGATTCAATTTCCTTAAAAGATGTCTTATGTGTGCCTAAATTTCAAAATCAAATTGTTTCGGTTATAAAATTATGTAAAATGAATCATGTTTCTTTGGGATATTTTCCCACACATTCTTTTTCTCAAGGATCTTTGAACAAGAGAGCGTCTTATGCAAGGGGGGAACTATCTTGATGTCTACTATGACAATCTTCAGTTCATGCCACAACTCAACTCCATAACCACCACATCATCACTTGATTGGCTTCACAAGTGTAGGTATCCGTCAATTTGTGTTTTTAAGTCATTAGCCAAATATTTAGGTCTTCATTTTGATTTTTAAATTTTCATTATAACTCATGTTCCATCAATAAAATCATAAACTTCTTTCTTGCATGATAGGCCTTAGAGTTTGACTAATACGTGTAAATCTATTATCTTTGTATTATTTGAATTATAGATAGGCCTTAGAGTTTGACTAATACATGTAAATCTAATCCCTACTTACATGGGATACTTTGTATTATTGGATACTTTGTATTATTTAACCTTTATCAATGGAAGAATACGTAGCACGTCAACCATTCTAATATGGTAATATTATCATTATCATATTATCTTTGTATTTTTTAATAATAGATAGGCCTTAGAGTTTGACTTGCACATGTAAATCTAATCCCTACATACATGGGATACTTTGTATTGTTTTAGCATGATCAATAGAAGAATAAAGAGCATGTTTTGATCCATTTTGATACATAGTCAATTGTCAAAATTTGCTGAAGAATACATCACGTGTAAACTAAAAAAACTCATTACTTCTAGATAAATACAATATCAATAGGATATCTGCTTGTGTTTCATCACAAATGACATCACAGGTCATAGTCCTTGAACCTTTATTTGTTAAGTATAAATGTTAACTGTTCTATCTACTAAAAGAATATCGACATGTTTTTATTGTAAATAATCACAAATGCATTTAAACAATTACTTGTATAAAAGAGTTAAGATAACAAAGCCACTCGGTTTTTAACAAACTCAGCTCCATCATACACAGAGGATAACATAATTGAATTGTGAAAGTCTGGGTCCCAAAGGGTCACATTCAAGCCACTAAAAAAATTGAATTATAGGTTATTAGGTGGTAACACAGACTGCCCTACACATACAAACTTTGCTATAAAACATCACGACAATCATGATATGGGATTTCAGATTTGGTGTTTGTTATATATTGTAACTTGTCATTCTTGACCATAAGTGCCATTTTAATTTTTTTTGTATATTATGCAAATTGGAAGACAATACCATGTGATGTTTCTTTTTCATTATGTGTCACTATCTATTATACAGGGAAATGCCATTATATAAACCTTTCAATGTGTATAAATCATCCTCAACTTCCTTTAAAATACTTCACAAAATCTTCACCGGTAGTCTTTCCTATCAATCTCCTTTTAGATAAAAGAGTCAACCCTCTTTAAAAATGGCCATCTTTTTGTCTCGAATGATTCGACCAAAGCAAATTCTCGGGCGATCATTTTCAAATGGAAGCAACAAATCCGCATCTATCGACATCCCAAAAGGCTATTTTGCTGTTTATGTTGGGGAAGAAGTCAAAAGACGATTTGTGGTTCCTGTATCACTCTTAAGCCAACCAGAATTTCAAGAATTACTACACCTAGCAGAGGAAGAGTTTGGGTTCAACCATCCAACGGGTGGCCTCACCATTCCATGTAGTGAAGACATATTTGCTGATCTTGCTTACCGTTTTGGTGCACTATGATCATATCTATTTGTTAATCTTTGTTATAACGATTTTGTAAAGCCCAACAACTAGGACCTTTCACATGTTTGTAAATAGAGACAGTTGTGAAAGTTGAGTGAAATTTAAGTTAGGAGCTAATTTGAGTTTATTGTATTTATATTCTTTTTATGAACAAAGAGTGAATGAAAAACATATTTCATCATCTTCATTATTTTGTAGAGATAAATACTGTTTGTCACAAACGAAAAAAAAAGCCAAACTGAAAAAGGTATTGCTCGAAAACACTGTACAAAAAAAATCACGTGTTAACTAAAAAAACTCAACAATTCAGGCTTAAACTTCTTTACTCATGTGGATTAAACAGTATCAATAAGTGGTTGCAGAATATCTACATCTCTTTTGTCATATTTGACATCACATTGCATAGTTTCTGAATCCTAATTTGTAAAATATAAATGTTAACTGTTAAATCAACGGTATGAATATTTACATGCTTTTTTAGTAACTAATCAGAAATGTATTATAATGTTTACTTTGAAAATTAGTTAAGTTCTTCTAGTTCTCACAGAAGAGGTTATTGTCCTCCAAAGTGAAATAAGATAAAAACATAACTCGGGTTATAACAAATTCTGCTTCGTTATACACAAAGAGGATAACGTAATCTTATAAATGTGAATGTGTGAGTCCTAAACAGCTCACATTTAAGCCACATAAAAAAAGAAATTATAGGTTATTAGGTCGTAACTCTTAGACATAATATTTAATCAATCATAAGTTAGAATAATTAATTGTATTATTATTATTATTATATAAGAAGCAAGGGTTATGGTGGTTAAACACCAACCGACACAAAGGGAATATGTCACACCCTAACCTTGACGGCGGAATCGTCGAGATATGAGGGTTAAGATTGTTCACAGCCACATAATGCTAAATTTAAATGTAAATATTAAAATGATAAGTTTCAAAGAAGAGTACAAACATATGTCTCAAACATAAAATGGTTCCAAGCAAAACAAACATAACATAATCCTTTTATTGAATTAACTAGGTCCAAATCCTAGATTATTGCAAGCTTCATTTGATCCTTTTAAACTTGAGCATTACCTGAAACATGATAAAAATAAAAGGGTCAACCATAGAGTTGGTGAGTTTCCTTGTCCTTTTTTATATTTTTCACACTATTTTGGGGTGAAACATGATAATTATTCAGCATACACTTGTAAACTTTTAAACTTGTAAAGCACTTGCAATTCATCTTTATATTTGTCATGGTTATTTGTGTGTTGTAAGTGTTATATGAGATACATATTTTGTTTGCAATCATTAACTATTGCTAGCGTGACGACATCTTAGATCTTTGGGCTGACAAGCCTATTTGGTGCTAAAGCTGATGTATTGCCAGCTCCTGATGACGTATGCTTGTTCATCATGGGAACCAAATACACTTAGCCAATCATATATACATGTAATCAAGTCGAGGTTTGATTGTAATGATATGTGTTCTATAAACTTGCTAACACATAACCTATGACATGAATTGCTACTTGTAAACTTTGTTATATTATGTATGTAAAACCCTTGGAAACTCTTCAACTTTATAGTTAACCCTTTTATTTTTATCATGTTTCAGGTAATGCTCAAGTTTAAAATGATCAAATAAAGCTTGCAATAATGTAGGATTTAGACCTAGTTAATTGAATAAAAGGATTATGTTATGTTTATTTTGCTTGGAACCATTTCATGTTTGAGACATATGTTTGTACTCTTCTTTGAAACTTATAATGTTAATATTTACCTTAATTTAGTGTTACGTGGCTGTGAACAATCTTAACCCTCACATCTTGACGATTCCGCTGTTAAAGTTGGGGTGTGACAGAATATCTACCCTTCGATGAGTATAAATAGTGATATAACCCTTATTTGTAAAACTGGATGAGAATTCTCACAATCATCCCTCAACAGTAAAACAGACTGCCCCACACATACAAATTTTGCGATAAAACATCAAGACAATCATGATATGGGATTTGGTGTTTGTTATATAATTCATCAGTTATTCTTTATCATAAATGTGATATTAATTTATTTTGTATCTTTTAGAGATACAAGACAATACCATGTGACGTTTCTTTTCAATTATGTATCACTGTATTATGCAATCGGTGGATTTTATATCAATGTGAAGTCTGTCTCACAGTTACTTTTATGCCACTAAAAAATTTGAATCAAGACAATACCATGTGATTTGATGGTAACACTGAATGTTCTACATATACAATCTTTGGCAACAAAAATCAACACAAGCATGATGAGAGATTTGGTGCTTGTTACATATCAATCACAACCACTTGTTATTGATCATAAATACTATTTTTTAACTTTTAAAGAAAGGAAGACAATACCATGTGATGCTTCTTTCCAATCATATGTAATTGTCTATTATACAGCCTTGTGATACCATTATATTACCTGTCATTTTGTATAAATTAACCTCAACTTCCTTGAAAATACTTGAGAAAATCTTTCCCCGGTGTTTTTATTCCCTATCAAGCTCTTTTTCGTTAAAAGACTCACCCCCTAAAAATTTGGCCATCTTTTTGCCTTTGATCATTCTACCAAAACAAATTCTTAGACAATCATCTTCAAATGGAACAAGCACATCAACATCTTTGCATGTCCCGAAAGGCTATTTTGTTGTTTATGGTGGTGAAGAAGAGAAAAGACGATTTATGGTTCATGTATCACTATTAAGCCAATCAGAATTTCAAGAATCACTACACCTGGTAGAGGAACAGTTTGGCTTCAATCATCCAATGGGTGGCCTCATCATTCCATGTAGTAAAGACATAGTTGTTGATCTTGCTTCTCGACTTGGAGCACTATGATCAAATCTATGTGCAATTTTTTGGTATAATGATTTTGTAAATAGAACAATTAGGACCTTTTCACATGTTTGTAAACAGACAAATGTGGAAACTGTGTGAAATTTAACTTAGGAGCTGATTCAAGATCATTGTATTCTAATTATTGTTATGTAACAACCCGGTTTTTTAGGATGACGTAATAGTTAAAATAAAATAAATATGAATTTTACATTTTGTATATTGTTATACGAATAAATAATGAATCGAATGACTATTTTAGATTTAATTTTTAGAGGAGTTTAGTGCCATAATAGATCGTTTAAATATATATAAATATAATAATATATTATATTTAAACATATTCCATGTTTAACGAAACTTGAGTCGACTTGTAGAGAAAAATAAGCTCGTCTTAACGACATATTTGAAATTTTATAAAAGTTATATTTAAAAAGTTATAAGAGAAAAACGAAATAAGTAGCTGAATTAATTATAACAATATAATAATAAAATATTAAAAAGAATATTATGCAGAAGAATCGAAGAACGCAAGCAACCAAGCATGTCAATTTCATCCCACTTCACGTTCAAAAGTAATCCACCTGCCTGCTTACTTATAAATAATGACATTAAGGTTGAATTTATATTATAACTTTTCTTGGGAACGTTCTAGTATTAAAAGAATCCCAAGTAATCGATACCTCATTGGGTATTGTTATTAGTCATTTTTGGAGCTCGAGTAGGATCGCGAGTAGAGAGACTCTACATCAAATTGTCGTAGATAGTTTTAAGGTATGTTATAATTTAAGGTATGTCAAGTTAATTATTATTTATTTAAATTATATAATTATTAGGAGTAGTTTTAGTATCATTATTTTTAGGTGTTAGGGTTATTGTGTGGGGTGGGTATTGGGTAGCCTAGTATTAGCCTTAGTTAGACATGAATTTATCATACATGCTTAAACAAGATAGCATAAACCAATATCCAACCACAACAACAACTAGTTAGTTTTGTCATTACCTAACCAAGGATTACTTAAACTATATCATACCTACAGATGTTACCATATTGTACTAGGAAAGGTTATCAGCTGTTGAGTAACTGCTAAATAGGTGAGTTCCTCTAAACTGTTTTCTAAAACAAGATGTAATGTTCTGATAACAGGCAATAATTGAAGAATTGACTATCAATAGCATCTGTGATATGTAGCAATCCCTGATAGAATGCTTGAGGACTGCTTGTAGGATTCTACTTTAGGCGGTGGAGTTTGTATACATAGCCTAGTTATGTGAATTTATAATGTGCTAACTTTGTTCCTATCTATTTGCCATGGTTAAATCTGCTTGATGCAATAGTCAATACTAATATGTTTTGAATCTTGAAGAATACAATATTTATGAACTCACAAGTTTTATATTAAATCTCAAATATTTTTTTATGACACACATCTTAGGTGCCAACAGATTGTAGAAATTGAAGATTCAGGCTAATTTACAAGGAAATGAGGTCTAGAGAGCTACTAAAGATTCAGATATCTAATATAGTTAAATTAATATAATATGTTATTTAGTATGCCAGATGTACAGTCTGCTATGATGTTAATTAAAGTTAGACTTCCGCTATGAATTTGGATTACTATGTGTTCTATATATTCAACGCGTGAAGCTCTCCAGGGTGTGCCCTGGGAGGCGGACGATACATGTTATAACCTAAGAGCTGAACGGAAAACATATTTCATCATCTTCATTATTTGTAGAGACCGTTAAACAGTAACCAAAGAGTTAAGTGTTTATACAGATACGTTTTATTGGTCAAAATTTGTTAATAACTATTATATGTATGGGTAAGAGAATAAGTAACCATCTTTTGCCTTAACAATAATATTATATTCGGCAAAAGGTTGTTTCACTGAAATACTGAAGGATTAATCTTGATCTGCGTCAAATTCAGTATATTCGGAACCAGATCAAGTTGGGTGCAAGTCATCAGTAGTATGTTTTTAGTCACATGGTTTTACTATATGGGTTAATTAGATTTGTGAAATCAAAGTAGTGGGTGAGTAATTTTTCCTTTTACTTAAGTACAGGAATAGTTTCTCTTCATTTTTTGAGTATGAATGAAAATGACTCTTAAAGCAGTCTATTCCCTCTGTTTAAGTGTGTGTTTTATTTATTTATGTATTGTTTAAATATTCGGCTTGAACCAACATACAGTGCATACATTAATCGAGCATGACTTAATTGCACGATACAAAATCATTTATTCCAATCAACTTACTTTCTTTGAATAAATAACTGTGAAATATAATCAATTTATGTTAGACTATTTCTATCAGAAGAGGTCATTGTGCTTTAATGCAAATATAACTATCTATTATCTACTCTTATCACTCGGATATTCCTAAACTAGCGATAGGGAATCCATATAACAAGTCATTTCATGTTTTAACCAATTCAGTTCAGTTGAACACAAAGAGGGTAACCCAGATGAAATATGACATCTGGGTATAAACAAGTCATGTTCATGTTGGTTCAGGCTCCACTCTGCACACACAAACAACACACACTCATGTATTGTATCTTTGTGTTTACTGCTTGAACTATGTTTCATTGAAAGCAAATTTACATTACATAGGAAACAAACTTAATCCCAGAGAAATGTAGCTAACCTACTACTATGTGAAGTGCATAAAAGCCGGGAAAATAATCAAACTATACTTAAACTTGTGAATTAAAACAAATCGATATGACTAAAAATCTGCTAAACTCGTGAACTGATCTCCAATTTTGCCCCATGACCCGTTCATGTGCAGACCCGCTGACGCGTGTGACCCTCAAACAAATTGACTAACTCAACAGTTAAGTTTGTGCTAAAAAGATATGACATGTAGGTTATTATTCTGTCATACAGAATGTCCTAATATCTAAACTTTGGCATGAAACATCAAGAGCATCATGACGAGGATGTAGTATTGATTGTAAAATGTAACTAGTTATTTTTTTTAATCATAAATGTCATTATAGATTTTTTTATATCTGTAATAAATATAGGAAGACAATACCATGTGTTATGGACATATGGTAGTAAAGCAGAATGTCCTACATATACAAACATTGGCATAAAAAATCAAAACCATCATGATAGTGGTATTTGTACGTTTTTTATCATAACCACTCTATCTGATCATAAATCACATTGAAATTTTTTGGTCTATTTTATAGGTAGCAAAACAATATCATGTGATGTTAATTTTCCCCATCATGTGCCATTACACTACAAAATTTTTGCCCTATCGAGACAACAAATGTCGTCGCCATAGGTGCCATTTGTCGTTGCCATAGCCTATAGCGATGACATGTCGTCGTGATAGTGGTAGTAGCCGTAGTTTCATCGCAATATGTCAAAAAAAGTCGTTGGCGTAGACATTGTCGCCATTGTCACCTATCGCGACGACATGTCGTCGCGATAGGCTTGGCGCTATCAATTTTTTTCCCAATTTTTTTAATTCAAAATTTAAAATAAAATATCTAACCCGGGGACCCTATGGCGACGACATGTCGTCGCCATAGGTATTTTAATATAATAAATAATAAAAATGAAAAATATATAAATTAATAAAAATATTTTCTAATTTTACCTAACCCGGGTTCCTGGTTAAATAATTTATTTTTTAAATTTTGATTTTTTCCAGGTTTTTTACCTAAATAATTTACCCAAATCAGATACGCAGAAATGAAACCTAAATATTACCAATACTTAAACGTAGATCAAACAATTATAATTAAGTACATACCAAACAAGACAAAAGTACCAAACTTAACATATCTTAAGTTTTTACAACCCTAACAAATTAACTTTCTAATTGTCGTCATCTTCATCATCTTCGTCGTTATTAGGATTATGTTTTCTTCTTTCAAATTCATTCATCCTTTCTTGCATTTCTCGCATTTGTTGCTTTATTGCTTTCATTTCTTTATTCAGATGTGATGATGACCCGCTTGATTGTTCATAACGAGAGAGATTTTTTACCTTTTGTCCAACACCTCTCGTCTGACCACGCCTTTCTCCTAATGCAAGCTCTAAACATTACATCTCATTAACGGGCGACTCTCCCACCTCCATTTGCATTTGGGCGTATTGATTTTCAATTTTTGCCTACAATTTTAAAGAATCAAAATGAAAACGTATTAAGATTTTTATGAAATTTCGATAGCAAAACTGTAACAAAATGAAAAAAAAACTATCCAAAATCATAACTAAATATAACATAAAATTCCCAACTTTCAAGATATAAACACAACTTATCAAAACCAAACATGTAACACCCGGTTCTTTTTAAAAGACAAGATATGAGGAATAAAAAGAAAGAAAGGTGATTAAATCCAAGTGGAGGGACTAAAAGTGTCCAAAAGGACAAAACTTTGAAAAAGTTGGTGTAAAGGTGGGCATGGCCGCCCACCCTCACTTCACATCAACATTTCTTTGGTTTTAGAGAGAGAGAGAGCAGGGGAAAACTCTCGGCTTGTAGAAGAAGAAGAAGAAGTGAAAGAATTCAAGGTAAGAATTCGTCGTTTTTATGTGTTTATGACGGGTTTTATCCCGGTTATGTGTTTATGTGCTTATGTGTTTGTGTATGTGCTCGTGTGTGTGTTTGGTGTTGTTTTTAGGTGTTTGAACTCATTGCAAGCGGGTTAGAAAGGAAGAAATACCCAAGTTGAATCAGGTGAGTTCTAGACCTTGGTTTTTACTTGTTTTAAACTATCTTTGGGGCTGAAAATGTATTAAAACGATTTTCAAAGCTTATGTATGTTTACCCGTATGTAATGTGCATGATTGGATGTTGATTCTTGAATGTTTATAGGTTGTTCATGTTTAGAATAGCCACATTAAGCTTAGAACAGATGGGTTTGATGATTGGGTTTGAAAACATACTGCAAACATGTTACACAGAAGGTCCATGCGCCTAGATAAGGCTCATGCGCCATAATTTGCCTTAGAAAGATTTGTGTAATCCATGCGCCTAAACAGTAGCCCATGCACCTAAGATTGCCTTAGAAATGTTTAAGTATAGCCCATGTGCCTATAAATATTTGTCGGACGACTAAGTATAGGGCCATGCGCCACAATAGTGCCCATGCGCCCAAGTGGCCCATGCGCCTAAGTGTCCATGCGTCCGAATCAACCATGCGCCTAAGTGTTCATACGCACGAATAGTGCCCATGCGCCTGAATAGTTCATGCGCCTAAGTGATAAATGATTAAGTGTTGGTTGATGCGCCTATATAGTGATGAAATGCCCAAACAGGGCTCATGCGCCCAAATAGTGCCAAAGCGCCTAAGCACTTAGAAATTTTTACAGAATTTTCTAGGAGTCTGTGCTTTTAGGGTTTCGACCGAGGTTGACTAAGGGCTCATTAATGATGATGCATTGCTTAACAACAGTGTTTTAAATGGAATAAATGGTTTTTTGATAAATCATTTCCGCTGCTTAAAGTTTATATAATCATAAGGTGTAATGTTTTAACTGCTGTGATTGACCATCTGTGAGGTTTCCGGGAACGGGGCCTTACAAGTTGGTATCAGAGCCAAAGTTTAAGAGAATTGGGTTAAATAAACTTTTAAAACCTAAACTTAAACTGAAAATGGGACAAATGGAGGGATGTCAGCCCGAGTAGCTACGTGCCATCAGGTATGTCTTTTTCTAATGTTAACCGGTATTATGTGCGCATGCTATTTGATTATGTGCTCTTAGTAGATTTAGATACTGATTAAGTCAGGATAGGAGATGCTTGGGGTATGAAGAGTAAAGTAAGTGGCTAATCACAACTGGCCAGTGTAATTAGGGACTTACTATACTTGACATAAACTGAGTGTTACCTTGAATGACCACGTTAGTGTTTGAATCTTATAGTGTGCTTTTAGTGGATGGCTGGCGGTAGATCTTCAAAAGCCTCTCGTGGTGGAGGTCACAGTGCTGCTCCGCGACCCAAGAGAGGGAGACCCAGAGTCGAGAAAGTGGTTCATGAAGAACCAGAGACCCCTCGTCCGGAGGGTGGCGACGAGAGCGCCAATCTGAGGGCCTCAGTAAAGGAGGATGTGGTGGAAGAGGTTCACTAGGTCATGCAGACGATTCTACCATCTGTGGTAGCCAAAGTGATCAAGGCAGTTAGGGAAGGGGAAAGAAAGGAAAGAAAGGAAAAAAAGGAAAGAAACAGGTCCTCGGGAGGACGGGATCAACCAGAGCTGGAAACGGTTCTTTCTGATATTGAGAAGGAGGAAGAAGAGGAGCCTGCGCCGGAGGCGACTAGAGGCTGCAACTATGGGGCGTTTATGAGATGCAAGCCCCCTACTTTCGATGGAAACGGCACTGCGGCAGCTGCTCACCGGTGGGTAAGGGAGATGGAGGTTGTCCTCGATATCAGTGAGTGCCGTGAATATCAAAAGGTGAAATTCACTACCCACTCTTTTGTGGACTTGGCTTTGTGCTGGTGAGACAACATTGTCCAAGCCGAGGGTAGCAGGGCCATTGGAAGAATGAGGTGGCCTGAACTGAAGAAGTTGGTGATTGAGGAATTTTGTCCTCATAGAGAGATAGACAAGGTAGAAAGAGACTTCCTGCTGCTGGAGGCGGGAACGATGACACACCAGCAGTACACCACCAAATTCAATAAAATGGCGCGGCTGGTGCCCGATCAAGTGACACCATTGTCACGAAAGATTAAAAGATACATCTAGGGGCTGCCGGCGGATATCCATAGGCATATGATCGCCGCCTGGCCAAGCACTTTAAGGTCGGCGGTTGACTTGGCTGGCAGATTATATGATGAGCGCGAGGTGGTGGTGGTTGAGGTGAATAAGAGGATGGTGGTAGCCGGAACTGGAATGGGAAATGGTTTGGGCGTGGTAGAACTGCTCCAAACAAGAAGGTGGCAAAGATGGGTGACTGACATGTGGTCATATCTGGATCAAGACTGAGGAGGTGTGACAAATATGGAAGAGAGCACATTGGTGAGTGCAGGATGGGGATGAATGTATGCTTCAGGTGTGGCCAACCTGACCATATCGCTAGAGACTGTAATTAGCCAAGGGCGGAGAGCTCTGGAGTAGAGAAGAAGAAGCCAGAGGAAGGAGGGCAGAGGGCAAGTGCTAGAGCTTACACTATGACCCAGGAGGAAGCCAGAGCTAATCCCGATGTTGTGTCAGGTATGTTTCTAGTAAACCAAAGTTGTGCCTCTGTATTGTTTGATTCTGGTGCTAATAGGAGTTTTATTTCTACTACTTTCTGTGCTAAGTTGCATGTTATTAGTAGAAAGGTCAGTGCACCATTCGATATAGAAACTGCTATTGGTAAGTCCACTAGAATTACTGATGTGATAGAGGACTCTGCCATAGAACTAAAGGGTCATAGGTTTGCTGCTAGGTTACACGTGATACCCCTAGGAGGATTCGACGTAGTACTAGGTATGGACTGGTTAGCAACCTATGAAGCAAACATCGTGTGTCGCAAGAAGATAATCCAATTGACAGCACCTGATGGGAATAAGGTGACAGTTTATGGTGATCGAGTCACGACGATCCCAAAAGTGATTTCGATGGCGGTGGCGGGAAAGTGCATGAGGCATGGATGTAGTGCTTACTTGGCCTACGTAAAGGATGTAGACGTGCCAACACCACAACTATCTGATGTACCAGTTGTGTGTGACTTTTCGGATGTGTTTCCAAAAGATTTACCTAGCGTGCCACCGGATCGTGAGATTGAGTTCCAAATTGATTTGATACCCGGTGCTCAACCCGTATAAAGCACTGTATCGGTTAGCTCCAACGGAAATGAAAGAACTGATGGAACAGTTGCAAGAGCTGCTCGATAAGGGGTTCATTAGGTCGAGTATCTCTCCCTGGGGTGCTCCGGTCCTGTTTGTGAAGAAGAAAGACGGTAGTATGAGGATGTGCATTGACTACCGAGAGCTGAACAAGTTGACGGTGAAGAACCGATACCCCCTACCAAGAATAGATGATTTGTTTGATCAGCTCCAAGGTGCCAGTTGGTTTTTGAGGATAGATCTTTGATCCGGTTACCATCAGCTGAAGGTGAAGGAGCGGGATATCCCTAAGACAGCTTTTCACACGAGCTACGGTCACTATGAATTCCTTGTTATGTCATTGGTTTGACCAATGTGCCAGCTACTTTTATGGACTTGATGAATCGAGTGTGTCAGCCAATGTTAGATAAATTAGTGATTGTATTTATTGATGATATCCTGATTTATTCGAAGAGCAAGGAGGAGCATGCTGACCACATTCGAGAGGTGTTGGGGACGTTGAGAAGGGAGAAATTGTATGCAAAATTCTCCAAGTGCGCATTCTGGTTGCGCGAAGTTCAATTCTTAGGTCACGTGATAAATCCCGAGGGGATTATGGTAGACCCTGCTAAGGTGGAGGCTATGATGCAATGGAAGTCTCCAAAGACACCATCCGAGATTCGTAGTTTCTTGGGGTTGGTGGGGTATTATCGAAGGTTCATTCAGGACTTTTCCAAGATCGCTTCTCCACTGACCAAGTTGACCCAAAAGGATGTAAAGTTTATATGGGGTCAAGCTCAGTAACAGGCGTTCGAGGAGATAAAGGTGAGGTTGACTCAAGCTCCTGTCTTATCACTACCCGAAGGAAGCAAGGATTTGGTGGTATATTCAGATGCTTCTTACTCAGGGTTGGGGTGTGTATTAATGCAGAGAGGGAAGGTTATAGCCTATGCATCCCGACAGTTGAAAGTTCATGAGGTCAACTACCCTACTCATGACTTGGAGCTAGCAGCCATGGTCTTTGCACTAAAGATTTGGAGGCACTATCTATATGGGACGAAGTGCACCATTTTCACTGACCATAAGAGCTTGAAGTACTTCTTCGAGCAAAAGGATCTGAACATTAGGCAGAGGCGATGGTTGGAGCTTATAAAGGATTATGATTGTGAGATCCATTACTATCCGGGCAAGGCCAACGTGGTGGCTGATGCTCTTAGCCGGAAGGAGAGGCCCGAGCCAATTCGGGTGAAAGCATACCAACTGATCATGACCTCTGATGTAATGAAGCAAGTCAAGGAGTTTCAAGATGAGGCATTAAAAGAAGATCATGTAAACTCTGAAAGAATGAGAGGTCTGGTTGGGGAATTAGGTGAAAACACACTTGGTGTTAAAACTCGATTTGGACGGGTGTGGATTCCTCGTTTCGGGGATCTACGTGTGAGGATTTTGGATGAAGCTCACAAGACTCGATACTCCATTCATCCTGGTGCCACAAAGATGTATCAAGACATGAAGAAAGATTATCGATGGCCGGGTATGAAGCGTGACGTGGAGGAGTATGTGAGTAAGTGCCTTACTTGTTTGCAAGTGAAGGCGGAACATCAGAAGCCATATGGGAAGATCCAACCTTTGGATATACCGGAATGGAAGTGGGAACACATCACCATGGATTTCATAACGAAGTTGCCACGTACTCCGAAAGGGTACGATGCCATATGGGTGATTGTCGACCGTCTGACGAAAAGTGCTCACTTCCTACCGATCCGCGAGACATATTCATCCGAGAGGTTAACTGACCTGTTCATCAAGGAGATTGTAACTCATCATGGGGTGTCGGTGTCCATTGTGTCGGACCGTGACACCCGGTTTACATCTAAATTTTGGAAGATGGGGACGAGGTTACATATTAGCACGGCTTATCATCCCCAAACTGATGGTCAGTCAGAAAGGACCATTCAGACATTGGAAGACATGCTTGAGGCATCTTCATTAGATTGGAGTTACTAGATGAGTTAAGTGGAATTCACCCGACATTCCATGTATCTCATCTAAGAAAGTGCTTAGCTGATGAAGACATGATTGTTCCATTAGAGGACATTGAAGTAGATGAAAGGCTCAATTATGTGGAGCAACCAGTGGCAATCATTGATCATAAAGAGAAGAGGCTGCGAAATAAAGTGGTTCCTCTGTGCGTGTACAGTGGAAGCACAGGAAGGGATCCGAGTCTACATGGGAGACTGAGGAGGAGATGAGGCAGCATTATCCTTATATGTTCGAGGAATAACAGGTTTCGGGGATGAAACGTATATAAGGGGGTGGACTTGTAACACCCGGTTATTTTTAAAAGACAAGATATGAGGAATAAAAAGAAAGAAAGGCGATTAAGTCCAAGTGGAGGGACTAAAAGTGTCTAAAAGGACAAAACTTTGAAAAAGTTAGTGTAGAGGTGGGCATGGCCGCCCACCCTCACTTCACATCAACATTTCTTTGGTTTTAGAGAGAGAGAGAGAGCAGGGGAAAACTCTCGGCTTGTAGAAGAAGAAGAAGAAGTGAAAGAATTCAAGGTAAGAATTCGTGGTTTTTATGTGTTTATGACGGGTTTAATCCCGGTTATGTGTTTATGTGCTTATGTGTTTGTGTATGTGCTCGTGTGTGTGTTTGGTGTTGTTTTTAGGTGTTTGAACTCATTGCAAGCGGGTTAGAAAGGAAGAAATACCCAAGTTGCATCAGGTGAGTTCTAGACCCTAGTTTTTACTTGTTTTAAACTATCTTTGTGGCTGAAAATGTATTAAAATGATTTTCAAAGCTTATGTATGTTTACCCGTATGTAATGTGCATGATTGGATGTTGATTCTTGAATGCTTATAGGTTGTTCATGTTTAGAATAGCCACATTAAGCTTAGAACAGATGGTTTTGATGATTGGGTTTGAAAACATATTGCAAACATGCTACACAGAAGGTCCATGTGCCTAGATAATGCTCATGCGCGTGAATTTACCTTAGAAAGATTTGTGTAATCCATGCGCCTAAACAATAGCCCATGCGCCTAATATTTCCTTAGAAATGTTTAAGTATAGCCCATGCGCCTGAACAGTGGTCCATGCGCCTAGAAATATTAGTCGGACGACTAAGTATAGGGCCAGGCGCCCTAATAGTGCCCATGCGCCCAAGTGGCCCATACGCCTAAGTGTCCATGCGTCCGAATCACCCATGCGCCTAAGTGTTCATACGCACGAATAGTGCCCATGCGCCTGAATAGTTCATGCGCCTAAGTGATAAATGATTAAGTGTTGGCTGATGCGCTCATATAGTGATGAAACACCCAAACAGGGCTCATGCGCCCAAATAGTGCCAAGCGCCTAAGCACTTAGAAATTTTTACAGAATTTTCTGGGAGTCTGTGCTTTTAGGGTTTTGACCGAGGTCGACTAAGGGCTCATTAATGATGATGTATTGTTTAACAACAGTGTTTTAAATGGAATGAATGGTTTGTGATAAATCATTTCCGCTGCTTAAAGTTTATATAATCATAAGGTGTAATGTTTTAACTGCTGTGATTGACCAACTATGAGGTTTCCGGGAATGGGGCCTTATAAAACAGTTCTCAAATATGTATAGCATATAGACTATATTGGGTCAAGATCACCAAACATAATATATTAAATACATATGAACATATGATAATAACATTCTTAACATATTAAGCTTACCCGATCTTCTTCTGCCCTTTGGTTGACCCATCCTGGCCCTTCTCTATAATGCGACCTCCTCCATGTTTCGATGTAACTTGGGGTCCCGGTTTGTTGCTCCTATTAAAAATAATATTCATAATAACAGAAAAGAATTACTAATACATAATTAAATAATATATGTTTTTTTACCTGAAGATATCATCTTTGAGCATATGATCGACTACCATGCAGATTTGGATAGAGTTGTTTTGCCCTATTCTCTATGCCTTTTTCTGAAAGACGTTTATGTTCTTCACTTGAGAAAAACTCAACCACCCGCTCCCATGCCTCCCGAATTTGACCTTCAGGTGGATTATTTAAAGCGTGCTCAATATTATCATAGCCTCCATGAAATAAGAAATGTTGTTTCATATTATATTTAAAATCTCGAAATGCTCACTGGCAATGCATATGGATACCAAGTTGGATTCCATGCCAATGGTCTGAACCACGATAAGCTTCTAAATCAAAATATTCCTACAAAACAGAATAGTTAGAAATATATAAAAGTTATGATTACTAAATTACAAATAAAAGACTACATAATACTCACCTCCAGAAAATTAAACAATGATATCTTAAACGTATCAGGGACTTTTTCCCAAGAGGGATAATGAAAAGGAGCAGTGGCAACATGATTGGATAATGCTCTAACAAAGAATTGACTATTTTCTCCCACACCTTTAAATTGTTTTCCTGTATGATCAAATTCCACGGGTAGTGGTTGGTTGTTGTTTGTAGCTCGTTTCTCATATAAATTTAAATTCATTCCTTTTGATCGTCTTTTCTTAGCTGACGCTATATTAATATAAAAAATCAAAAGGTTAGTAACATTAAAATATATTTAAAATTTAAAACATTAAGTTACATGATTGGCAACCAGAAGGAAGAGTATATCCATGCCCGCCGTCACCATCATGTGATCCTGCTATGGTTGAAGATATAACCTGCAATAAAATCATGTATCACTTTAATAAGAAATAGAATAAAATGTGACATTTTCATAAGAAATAAAATAAAGTGTTCTAATACATATAATCAATCTGAGTTATCACTATAAAGATTTTCATCTTCGTTTACAAGATTATCATCGCTCTCGTCCATACTATCATTAATATCTAATGCATCTTCATCTTCTTCATCATCATTAATATAATCTTCCTCATCTGAGAGATATGCATCTTCATCTTCTTCTTCATCATTAATAAAATCTTCATAATGAACAAGTGGAGCAACAGACAACCAACTTAAGTCTACGACTAAATCACAATTATCATGTGCATCTCTCTCATCGTTAATAACTCGTGCAGTTGATTCACCAATTTCAAAATTGCTATCGACTACTAAGTTATAATCAGATGACTCATTATCATGCAACACATCTATCTCATTAGCAACACTAATACTAGGATGATCCCAAAGCTTTTGATGATGAAAATCCTCCACAACCCTCTAATTGTTGGTGGCTTTAGAAGGATCTTCAAGATAAAACACTTGTTGAGCTTGTGTTGCTAAAATGAAAGGTTGATCACGAAACCATTCATGACTGGCATCGATAACAACAAGGTTATTCTTTCTAATTACAGATCCCTTTCGTGATGTGTCGAACCATTTACAACGAAATAGTACAACACTGTAACCATTTATATAGTTCAACTCGTAGATGTCTTCTAGCTAACCATAAAATCGTGTACCATCTTCTCCTATTGTAACAACACCGTTGTTTTGTGTAGTGCGTCTAATATCACGGCTATTTACCACAAATCTAACACCATTGACAATACAAGCTGTGTGCACACGGGGCCATGTGCCAATGCCTTCAGTTCTTTGTCAGGAGACGTATTGAACTTATTATTAAGCCATGAAGAAAATTCATTTTTTACATCGCTTCCAGGGAATTCAAGTTCAAATTCACTGTGTGAGAAATATAATATTTATATTAGTTTTATCAATTTCGCTAAAGTGAAACTAATAAGAATAATTTAAACCAAAAACACTTATGACATATAGACTTTAACTTCTTCACAATTGTTCAGCACAAACCATTGAAATGACTTCTTAGAATTTTCACTAAGGGAAATGATTTTCTTCTTTGAAATTGGTCGACATTATGACGAAAAAACAAAGAACTTTCTCTTTGGAATGCCGGGATCTTCATTCCTATCAGGACGGTTAAATTTGGTTTGAATACCCTCCAAATACATAGAGCAGAATGTCAATGCTTCATCTGCAACATAACCCTCTGCTATTGATCCTTCAGGCTTAGCTTTGTTTCGAACATAAGCTTTTCAGCTTTTTCATGTATCTTTCAAAAGAATACATCCATCTCATATATACAGGCCCTCCAAGAATAGCTTCTTTGGGTAAGTGTAGAATTAGATGAATCATAATATCAAAAAATACTCGAGGATATATTAGTTCCAAATTGCATAAAATATTAATCACTTCTTTCTGTGCTTTAAACATGTCATCCACATCTAGTGATCATGCACAAATCTTTTTAAAAAATGTGCAAAGGTTAATAATTGTTGTTAAAACATTTTTAGGTAAACCTGCACGGACCCCGATTGTAGCAAATGTTGCATAAGAATGTGACAATCATAAGACTTTAACCCGATGATATTTGAGTTATTAAGAATCACCTTATTTTTAAATTTTGATCCAAAACCATTAGGTAGTCTCACTCTTTTAATGAACTGATAAAATTTAGATCGATCACTAGGTTTGAAAGAGCAAGAAGCTTGTGGTTGTATGACCTTGTTGTTTTTCACACTTAGCCATAAATCTGATCGTATTCCTAAATTTTTGAAGTCTTCTCTTGCTTTGTGTGTGTCTTTTGATTTTTCATTCATCAACAACGTACCTAACAAGCTCTCACACACATTTTTCTCGATATGCATAACATCAATATTGTGTTTTAAATCAAGAGATGACCAATAATCCAACTCAAAGAATATACTCTTTTTTGTCCAATTCAACTCTGACTCGTCACGTTTTCTTTTCACGCCACCATGATTGGGATGTTTACCTGGAACACGATCGGGAAGACGGTTAAGTTGTTCTAATACTTTTGAATTAGTTAATGCTTTTGGATGCTTTCTTAAATTTTTCTGTCCATTAAACAACAAGCTTTCTCTCCATTTATTACTTCTAGGCAAGAATCTTCTATGACCGGTAAATGATATTTTATTAGTTACACAGCATGAGGGTGTGTCCATGTTACACGTCGCACATGCAAGATAACCTTGCCCACTCTCATTAGAAACTGGACAATTTTGCAATTCTTCATTCTCTTTCCAAAACAAAGAACAATCATTGATGCAAGCATGGATGGATTCATATCCTAACCCAATCTTTTTCAGCTTCATCTTCGCGTCATAGTGTGAAGATGGAATGTGATTTTCTTTCGGGAATTCAACCTTTAAAAACTCTAAAAGTTGATCAAACGAACTATTTGTCCACTTGTTGATTACTTTAATATGCATCAGTTTGGCTAGAAAGTTTAAAGAAGCCATCCAATTACAACCGGGGTATAACTTAGTGTTGACCTTATTATAGAATTGATCAAATTCCGAGTCTAAATTATATCCATCCTCATCTATGTTTTCTTCATTCTCTGTGATAACATCTTCAATTGCATCAAACATCTCATTATTTGATATATTACTTTCTCGAGGAGTACGTGTTATTGTAGCAAATTGTTTTGCAGTATCAGAAGAACTAGAGACCTTACCATGATAAATCCATTTTGTATAATGTTGAGCAAAGCCACGATCATGTATGTGAGCATTAATAATATTTAAATCATGACGAAAAGCATTCACACAATCTCTACACGGGCATTTTGTTTTGCCATCACTATCGACAAAGTTCTTAACATTCTCCATAAATTTTTTAAGACCTAAAAAAACCGGAGATGTTCAATTTTTTATTTTAATCCAGCTTTTATCGATTGTCATAACTATTTCATACACATACATTATCATTCTACCAAAACAAATAAACTTCATATATGAACCTATAAAATATCATTTACCAAAACAATCCAAATAAACTTTATATTTTAACCTATAACATTATCATTCTAACAAAACAATCTCAATATACTTTATATATTACCTATAACTACAACTACATTCAACCAAACCTACAACTACATTCAACCAAAACTACAACTACATTCAAATAAAACTACAACAACATTCAACCAAACCTACAACTACATTCAACCAAGCCTAAAACTACATTGTAAAAAACATGATACAATTAAACTAACAACCTACAACATAATACAATTAAACTAACAACCTACAACTAACATTAAACTAACAACATACAACTACATTCAATCAAAACTACAATTATATTATAAAGAATATTAACCTTCAAGTTTATATCTACTAACCTTCAACTTAGTGTTTTGAACACAAATCATAACAATAATAGTGGTAGTAACCCTAACACGTCTTGTGTGATGGCAAACGGTAGCAGTGGTGGCAGATTTGTGGCGGTGGTCCCCAATTTGGTGGCTGGTCGCGGTGGTGGTGCCCAATTGTAACACCCAATTATTTATTTATTTTGAAGCCAACGAAGGAAGAAAAAAAAATAATATCCAAAGTCGAGGGACCAAACTTACCAACAAGAGAAAGTTTGGTATGTGGTGATATTTGAAGGGAGAGGGCAACTATTACCCTCTCTCCACACTCACATTTTAAGCCAAAGGAAAGAGGAGAATAGAGAAAGAAGAGAAGAGGGATAAAAATTTGGTTCGAGTTGGTTCAAATGAGAAAAATCATGGTGTAGCGAGTCAAATCGAAGCTCTTCTCGTTGTGGTCGTTTGTGTGTGTGTGTTTAACCCGTTTATGTATGTGTGGGTATGTGTATGATTCCTTTGGGTCTTGCTTTTGAGCTTGTGTGTGCTTAAATAGCGTTGTAGTATGCATTCCTAAGGTTTAGGATGGTTGATTTGGGCTTAGAATGGGTTTAGATGAGCTTGGAGGTCGAAAATGGCAAATTAGGTTTGGGATGAACTGCATTCTGCACCAGCTAGGGCTAGGCGACCGAATGGAGGCCATACGACCGATTGGGATGAGATTGAGATTTATTCGCACGATTGGGGTTCATTCGCATGAATGAGGATTCATTCGTGCGACTGAGGGCCAGTCGCATGGGGAGTCATGTGACTGAGGGCCCATTCGCATAAGTGCTCATCCGCATTAGTTTCGTTCGCATGAGGTCTATTCGTATTAGGTCCATTCGCACGATTGGGTGTTCATTCTCATGGGTGTTCATCCGCATTGGTGCATTCGCATGATATTAAGTCACGTAGAGGCCATGCGACTGAAGGGTGTCCATACGCCCTAATAGGGTTGTTGCACCCAAGGAAAAGTATAGTTTAACTTTTGACTTTCGGGGGAAAGTGCAGATGTAAGTTTTGACGTAAGGGTTCCCGTAAGTTCATGTAAGATGACTGTTGAGGTCTTATAGAGCATGTTGGGCATGATGATGATGATGATGTATGATTATGCATGTTATGTATGTATGATGTTGCCCTGTATGATGTTAGATGCCTGTGTATGTTATGTTCCTTATTGTGATGTATGTTTATCTTTCATGTGGCTTTATGTGTTATGATAATGAATGAAGTGAAAGTATTATGTAATGTAAAGTGGAAGATAATGAAAAGTGGAACATGATGAATGTGTGCATTAATGAATGATGAAAGTAATAAAAGTCTTGAAAGCATTAGATATCGGGACACGCTAATTATAAGGTGTTAGCCCAACGGTGTGCGGGTTCGCTACCCCAGGAGGATGCACATCGGGGTCCTTCTTTGTGATCAACCATTTGTATAGAACCTCTACCGCTTACCCCTGGTACTGCGACACCATGTTTAGCTGTCTATTTATAGACTTCGGCCCAATAGCCATATAGTTCGGGGTGTAGCACATGGTATTGGTACGGAAGATATCTGAAGTGCAAGAAAAGATGTAAAGATGAATGAACGAATGAAGAAGTTAATAATGATATTATCTATGTGTACGTATGTGGTATGATCACATGAAAGTAAATAACAGTTTTAACGTAAGAAAAGTATGTTTTATTTTATAAAACTAGAACTCACTCAGCAATGCTGACTTTGATGTGTTTCCAGTTGGCAGGTAATGATTACTGAGGATGGCACGAGGTGGCTACTCAGCTCTTTTGGGATGGCAATCCATTTATATAACGCTTTTGTGATGTAATGCAACAATGTATTTTGTAACTGATTAACGATGTATTATTTTGCAAAAGCTATGATATTGAAATGAAATGTCATTTTTAAATGTTTCCGCTATGATGCTTTGTGAAATACAAATATAATTATATGTTTTATGAGCGATGATGATTCAACTGTAAGTGTCCCGGGAACGGGGCCTTACACCAATTTCAGGATTGAAGACCGCGATTGGGTGAAGATGGAGGTATGAGGGTGAAGACCTCGATGGGTGAAGATGGGGTGGTGGTGGTGCGATTTGGTGAAATTTGGGTTCAATTTGGGGTGGTGGTGGCCGATTGAACCTCCAAGTCACGGAGATTTGTTGAGTTTTGTGAGTGAAAGTATATGGACCCTATCGCGACGACATGTCATCGCGATAGGTTATAAGACCCTATTGCGATGACATGTCGTCACGATAGGTGTAGTAACTTATTATTATTATTATTATTATATTATTATTCTCCTTCTTCTTGGTGTTGTATTACAATAATAAATTTATTATTATTATAATTATTATTATTATTCTCCTTCTTCTTGGTGTTGTATTACAATAATAAATTATTATTATTATTATATTATTATTATTATTGTTATTGTTGTTGTTGTGTTGTTATTGTTGTTTGTTGTTTGTTGTTGTTGTTGTTTGTTGTTGTTGTTGTTGTTGTTGTTTGTTGTTGTTTGTTGTTGTTGTTGTTGTTGTTGTTGTTTGTTGTTGTTTGTTGTTGTTGTTGTTGTTGTTGTTTGTTGTTGTTGTTGTTTTTGTTTGTTGTTGTTGTTGTTTGTTGTTGTTGTTGTTGCTGCTCCTGCTGTTGTTTGTTGTTGTTCTTGTTGTTGTTGTTTGTTGTTGTTGTTTGTTGTTGTTCTTGTTGTTATTTGTTGTTGTTGTTTGTTGTTTGTTGTTATTGTTGTTGTTGTTGTTGTTGTTGTTGTTATTATTGTTGTTTGTTGTTGTTGTTGTTGTTGTTGTTTGTTGTTGTTTGTTGTTGTTGTTTGTTGTTGTTGTGTTGTTGTTGTTGTTGCTGTTGTTGTTGTTGTTGTTATTGTTGTGTTGTTGTTGTCGTCGTCGTCATCGTCGTCTATAATTATAATTAATAAATATCAACGTATATAATTTAACATTGATGTATTATTGTTAATATTATTATTTCTATAAAAAATTATAATAAATATAAAAAAAGTCCACAATGTATTATTGTTAATATTATTATTTTTATAAAAAATATATTATTATGACTTGTAATTATAATAAATATAACTATTATTTTATAAGTATTATATTTATATGTATAGTTATAATAAATATAAAAAAAGTCCACAATGTATTATTGTTAATATTATTATTTTTATAAAAAAAGTCCAAACCCTATGGCGACGATATGTCGTCGCCATAGATGTTTCACAAAAGACGGGGTTATTTCCCTCTAATTTTTCAGAGGGAAAAAAGGGAAAAAAATAATTTATCATGTCGTCACGATAGAGATTTGAGAAAAGGCGGGCATTTTTACCGCCTATTTATTTTAGAGGAAGTAAAATAAAAATTTTGTTATCATGTCGTCGCCATAGATAAAGAAAATTCTTTAACCATCTTGTCGTCGCCATAGATAAAAAAAATTCTTTAACCATCTTAATAAATATAAATTATGATAAAATTACCCTATCATGACTAAACCTATAACGACGATAGTGTGTCATCGCTATAGGTCACCCTATCGCGACGACATGTCGTCGCGATAGAGTTTTGGTAGCCAAAACCCTAATAACCCTATAGCGACGACATGTCGTCGCGATAGGGTGACCTATAGCGAGGACACACTCTCGTCGCCATAGGTCTAGTCGCGATAGGGTAATATTGTTGTAGCGAGGACAATATTGTCTATTATTCTGTCCCTAATGGCAGCTTATTATATAAACCTTTCAATATGTAGAAATCAACAACAACTTCACTTCCTTGAAAATACTTTGCAAATTCTTTCACCCGTATTTTTCCTCCCCGTCAGCCTCTTTTTAGTGTAAAAACTATAACCTCTTAAAAATGACCATCTTTATGCCACAGATCAGTCAAGCTAAACAAATTCTTAAACGATCATTCTCAAACAGAAGCAACTCATCCGTATCTATGGACATCCCCAAAGGTTATTTAGTGGTCTATGTTGGGGAAGGAGAGAAAAGACAATTTGTGGTTCCTGTATCACTCTTAAGCCAACCAGAATTTCAAGAATTACTACACGTGGCAAAGGAACAATTTGGGTACAACCATCCAATGGGCGGCCTCACCGTTCCATGCAGTGAAGACATATTTGCGGATCTTGCTTCTCATTTTGGTGCATTATGATCACATGATCTATATGTTAATATTTGCTATGTTGATTTTGTAAAGCACAACAACTAGGACATTTCACATGTTTGTAAATAGAGGCACCTGTGCAACGATGTGAAATTTAAATTAGGAGCTAATTCGAGTTTATTTTATTCTGATTATTGTTATAACCAAAGAGATTAATGAAAAACATACTACATCTTCATTAGTTTGTAAACATTAATTCTAACCAAACAGACAAGTTTAATTGCAGAAAACACTGTACAGGAATGTTGGGCTAATCAATCAGTTCATGGGTCACACGGGTCAAGTTGATTTTGGGTCATCAGTTAATTTTCAATTAGCAGGTTTATTTTATGCTTTGTTATTTTGAGTTTGATCAATCTTGTTAGTGGTTAGATCATGGGTTTTATTTAACTAGTGCTGTTTATTTTTAAGTCTATACATGAGTTGTAAGTTCCAGTTTTCAATTAGTACAAAAGTATGTTTTGTTTTTCTTTTTTATTTTTTTATCAATCAAGGTCTATATATATACCAACAAGGAAATGATCACTACTAAAACTAATCTAGCAATCTCAACTTACAAAGTGGCGTAGTTTCATTCGTTAGTGTTCAGTGACATTAATGGTTCAAAAATAAACTAGAAGTGATCATTCTGAGCTTCAGAAAGAAGAATATGTAGAAGGCCAACTGTCAAACTTTGGCAAAGAATGCATGGGTTAACTAAAAAAAATCATTTCTGGCTAAAAACTACTTTACTCGTGTGGACTATATAATGTCACAACATGTTTGGTTGCAGAATATCTACAATTCTTTCGTCAGAATTGACTTCACGGGGCATAGTTATTGAACCTTAGTTTGTAAAAGAAATTTGTTAACTGTTTAATCAATTGAAAGAATATTGACATGTTTTTTTAGTAACTATAATCAGAAACGCATTTGCTTCACTAAAAATGACCATCTCTTATCTAATCTTATCGATATAATTAACATAGGTATCTCTAAACTGTAGGCAATTAAGATAACAAGTGGCTCGGGTTATAACACTCTCAGCTCCATCTAACACAAAGGGGTCTGGGCCCTAAATAGGTCATGCATGTTGGATCAAATTTAATCATTATGTGCAGCCCCTACACCACCACACTTAACACTGTTATGAAGTTATGTTAGTTAGGGTAGTTACAGTTAAACCGTTGTTAGGTAGTTATTACTTTTACCAATAAATAGCCATGTAAACATCATTTGTACCTACGGATTGAAATATGAATATATGAGTTTCTCTCTTTATGCTCTTCACATACATATACATCTGCACATATCTTATGAAGTGAATCGATCACGTGAAGAAGATCGAGTGAGTCGATCGTACAGAACCGTAAGAAACCGAGTGATTCAATCATGAAGAACCGAAAGAAGAAAGTGACCTTTTGGAATCGTTCATGAAGAACAATAAGACCGTGGAAGGAAGAATATCGAGTGATTTGATCGGGAAAACAAAATAGAGACCGCCCGTGAGTATAGAAACCAAAATCAAAACTTAAATTCAACATTTTTTTCACCGAAAGACTGTTGGCGTTCAATTCGAAGGACCGTCGGAATTCAGAAATTGTACATAGATTTAGAGACGAAATCGACTTGAAATTCATAACACCAAAGGACAAGGATTCACTGCTCAAGGAAGACTCCATGTGCAGATCGATCTCATAATCATCTCGATTCTCCCTTTTGAAATCACAAGTATTCAAACGATTGGAACATTTCTTAAGTTGTGTTCCCGAGATTAATAAACGAAAGAAATGAATAGAAAAGAAGTGAAAGGAAATTAACGAGAGAAAAAAAATAAAGAGATAAAAAATTAAGGAGAGAAAAGAAATTAAGAAGAGAAAAGAAATTAAGAAGAGAAAAGAAATTAAAAAGAAAAAAGAAATTAAGGAGAGAAAAAAAATGAAAGAAAAAGACGTTTTAAATTTTCGTGTTTTAGAATTCGAAGGAAATGAAAAGAAATTAAGAAATTTATGTGTTTATTTTTTTTTCTTTCCATTTCCTTCTGTTTTGGAAGGAAAGTTAAAAGGAAACCAAAATCAAAACTTAAATTCAACATACCTTCACCGAAAGACTGTTGCCATTCAATTCCGCAAAGGACCGTCGGAATTCAGAAATTGTACATAGATTTAGAGACGAAATCGACTTGACATTCATAACACCAAAGGACAAGGATATCAAAATCATCGCAGGTTTCTTTGGTGCAGATCGATCTCATAATCATCTCGATTCTCCCTTTTGAAATCACGAAGTATTCAAACGATTGGAACATTTCTTAAAGTCGGTCGGTAGTTTTCTTCAAAATCACCGTGTTTCTGCAGATAGAAAAGTCAAATAAATTCTTTGAAGTTTACATCAAAGGACACAATATTGAGGATTTATCATTCAAGGCACAAGTTATTATTATTAACATTTAGTCCGTCAAGTTTAAAAGATATATTATCTTAGTCAAAAGGAAAGACGAAAATTCATGCATAAGTCAAAACAAAAGCGGAAAGAAACGAACGAAGGACTGTTCAACTCGAGGCTGGACAAAGGACCGCTCTAGACCTAACTGCAAATAAAGGGTAATCGTGTGATATAAGAACGAAGACTAAAATGATTGATACAATCAAGTCAAATGGACTAAGCAAAAGAAGAAACAATGCGAGTGTGACTCAGTCAAACAATTTGTGTGAAGCGATTTGGAAAAAGGGTGAAACAAACAAGAAAGGTGTGAAACCAAATCATGTAAGGTGATCTAAGTCAAGAAACTGTGTGAAGCAGACTTGTTTGAAAGAACATAAAGTGAAAGATGATGAGCAAGACTGATGCATTTAGGTTGCAATGCATGAAGATGGGTGTAGTGAATGCAAGTGACAAAGAATGATAAAATATATGTTGGTGTAGAAAAAAAAAAAGAAGATTAAGTAGAGTCGATGTGTCAGAAAACGAGTGAAACATTGAGGTTGAAGGATGTTAAATTTGAGGGGAGATTGTTGGATCAAATTTAATCATTATGTGCAGCCCTACACCACAACACTTAACACCATTAGGAAGTTATGTTAGTTAGGGTAGTTACCGTTAAACCGCCGTTAGGTAGTTATTATTGTCACCTATAAATAGCCATGTAAACATCATTTGTAACTATGGATTGAACATATATGAGATTCTCTCTTTATGCTCTTCACATATGTTACACATCTGCACATATCTTGGAGATTATGGTCATCAAACTTGTTTATCTTAATATATTAATATCTCTTGTGTCAATCGATCTATCAATGTATATGCCACAAAAATAAAAAAAGCTAATTATAGTTATTAGGTTGTAACAGACTTGTCACATCCCGACAGAAGCGTGAAATGCTTTGGATGTGACTAGCTTGTTCAGAACGCATTGATCAGAAAATATTATAATCAATATAATAAAACATAACATGATATATCACAAAATATTAGATAATCATAGGTTAGGGTTACATCATAACATTAGTAGACAAAATTTAACATAACCCTATTACAAAACATATAATCTAACTGCTACATCTTCGGTAACGATGGAAGTGTGCATTCACCCATAAGCTGAGATCGTACATATTAACAGTTAGGTTCACACAAACTTTTCCATGATTTCTCCTAAGCCATTATAAACATCAAAAGAGAATTAATGTTGTTAGACATGTTCCTTACTTGAAAAGTATACTTAAAATAGTCAACATAAAGTTGGTGAGGTCATAAGTTTAACTTCAAACAAAATATTTTTATGCAACATATACAACCAAACATACTTATAACCTGGTGATTCATAACTGTCATAACATAATTCATAAAAATCAAATAAATAGCATCACAACACTCATTCTGTGGGTGCAGGAAATATTTTCCTAACTAGCGCTACCTATATTATCAAACGGTTTCACATCTGAATTAATGGTTGTAACATATGATAGTAAATTTCAATAATTCTATATATGCATCAAATTTATAACAATATGCTTTCTCCCTCAAAAGTTTATAAATATAAATGAGGCTATAAGTCTCACCTTTTTACTCCAATGGGTTACCTATAAACAAAATATTTATAGTTTAAAAATAATTTCTTTAAAAATTTTAGCACCTTAGATTATAAAAATCATTACAGAAATTATAATAGTCTATGTAACGGAATTTTTGCAGAAAATACATACAGAAATCTAACATATTATATCAAAGTTTCATATGTCAATTATTTTTAGTTTATTTTCTGGTATTTTTATAATACTTGTATAAATTAGTAGAAACACCTACGGATCTCTAAAATTCACCAAATTTTGTCAGGATATATATGCCAAAATGTATACTTTCTCATATTTTTCTAAAGTTCTAAATCATAACAGAACCTATTTTCATAATTTTTATTATTCTAGAAATATTCGGTAAAATAGCAGAATATATCCAAATATTCCAAATTTCCTACAAACAATTTTAATTTATTTATTATACTTTGTATATTCATGATTTATTTTGTAGTTTAAGTATTTTTCCTGATTTTTGAATTGCAGATACTTCTAAAATTTGTAACTTTATGCATAACTTCGAATTAGGCCATAAAACTTTTTATATAAGTCCTATAAATCATAAGAATCAACATAAAATATTTCCAGCTTTTTACTAGGTTTGGTTCTTCCAATTGAAAATTTTCTTTCGATTATTTAAACAATTCACATAAATTATTTCACTTATTATAATTGTGTCAAAATTTGCAGAATATCAATCCTTAATATTTTTAACATATTCACCATTTTATTCCCAAAATCACAGTCATTTAAGTAGTATATCGAATTTAACAAGATTTCACATAATTTCAATCCTTTATTGCAATCTTTTTGTTTAACTTTATGTTTTTATCAGATTTTTCAAATTCTCAAACCTTCTCATTGATTTTTGAACGAAGATGAAGTGATTTGTAAAGTTTAGTGAAAAACTTTCAAGTTCTAATCAAAAGGGTTGATATGTGTTTGTTAAACACATATAACTTATAATCTGTTTAGTTAAGAGTTAAAACCTTGATTTGATAATGGGAGAGGGTGAAGGCTAGCTGATGGTAGCTTCTTTCCTTGATAACCGGCTAGAATGATCCTCCTTGGGCTTAATCTCCAATGGTTGAAGTTTTTAGTGTTTTGGTTGTTATAATAACCGTGTAGGTGGAGATGGTGGTAGTTTTTTTGTGGTTTACGGTGGTGGTGCTGGTAAGTGCCAAGAGTTAGAGGTGATGGTGTGAAGGTGAAGCGGTTGTAGTGATGCGGAGGTGACCGAGAGTTAAGTTGGTGGTGGTGTGCGGTTTTTTATGGGGTGGCTGATGATATTGCTGTAGTGGAGTAGAAATCATTAGGTCTAGATGTAGGTTAGTGAGGTGGTGGTTAGTAGGCTTGCTTAGTTGGTCCTTAGGCATAGGTGGCAAATTAAGGTGAGGCTTGGTGTCCTAATGAGGCTAGGTGTCGACCAAAGGATCCATTGAGTCACCACGTCATTAACACAATGTTAACTATTATTTAAGTTGTCTAATTGAGTTGTTTGGTTATCATAATAAACCGATTTTAGATCTTGGGTGATATTTATGTTGATGTTTAAGTATTTAAGTGTTTAAGGTTTTATTGGTTTTATTTTGATGTCAAGTTCTTTTGATGTGGTGTTTTGGTGATTAGTTGGGTTGTATCTTGATTTATTTGGTGTATGTTGGATGCCATAAAGTTGTGCATGCATGCAACCATGCAACCATTAAATTTGTGCATATGAATTTATACATGTAATACTTGGTATCAAGAACTTATACATATGAATACATGCACACATTAAATTTGTGCATGCATGCAACCATGCATACGTATCACACACACACACACACACACACACACACACACACACACATATATATATATATATATATATATATATATATATATATAATTCATAAAAGGGCTAGTCAAACAATGAGTATCACAAATAAGAATATAACTTGTGCAATCTTTATTTTTAGGGTGGTCACATTCTCCCTTCGTAATATTTATTTTGTCCCGAAATTTTATTGGAGAGTAAATTTGTAAGGCCTCGTTCCCAGAGACCTCATAGTTGATCATTTACAGAATTAAATACATTAAACATTATAAATTTACAAGCTTAGCGGCGGAATTATGAATTTACTAGCCATGCTTATCGTGACACGCGGTCTACTACCACGTCCACCATAACCTTCACCTGATGAAACCTTCGAAGATCTACCACCGGCCATCCTCTAACATGCTATAAGATTCAAACACTAACGCGGTCATTCAAGGGGGTAGCTCAGTTTACGTCAAGTATAGTAAGTCCCTAATTATAGTGGCGAATTGTGATTAGCCACTTACTTTACTCTTCATACCCCAAGCATTCCCTATCCTGATTACATCAGTATCTAAATCTACTAAAGGCACATAAATCACATAACATGCGCACGTAATGCCGATTAACATTAAAGAAAATACCTGATGGCACATAGCTACTCGGGCTGACATCCCTCCAGTTGTCCCATTTTCAGTTCAGGTTTTTTTAAAATAAAAAATTATTTGACCCAATTCTCTTAAACTTTGGCTCTAATACCAACTTGTAAGGCCCCGTTCCCGGAGACCTCACAGTTGGTCATTCACAGCATTAAATACATTAAATATTATAAATTTACAAGCTTAAACGATGGAATTATTTTAACAAAAGCCATTCATTTCATTAAAAACACTGTTGTTGAGCAATACACTATTGTTTAACCGAATACAAAATAATTGTTTAATTTCAATACAAAACAACAACAATAACAAGTATGAATTGATGTTAGTCTTTTCCTACCGAGTAACTTCACCCTCGTGCCATCCTCAACAATGTTTACCTGCCAACTAAAAATGTATAAAAGTCAGCGTTGCTAAGTGAGTTCTAGTTTTAAAAGTAATAAAAATGCTTTGTGTAAGGTATACATATGAAAATACTCTTTTTGTGAAATTTCATCTCTTTATACGTGAGCACGCATTAACTATACAACCAGATAATGCTTCTTCTCTTTACTGTATGCCTTGTTTATTCTATACTCTTTTATCTTTATCTTTCACTGTCTATATGGACCAATGAGCAATACCCTAAACTATATGCGCAGGAAAAACTGGTGATGGGCCCTCTGGTACCCCAATGGGCTTTGATTACTGTATACAAGGCCGGCCCAGTTACCTAGGGTACGCTGCAAAGGTCCGCCAATCTCAATTGACTGGCCCCGTGTGCATAATAAGGTAGCTAACCCGCATCACAGTTGAGCTAACGACAACATGCTCGTGCACCTCCTATAAGTTTACAAGACTTGTTAACATTTTATTTAAGTTCTACTTCTCTTCTTCATTGCTCTTTCGCTTTATTATTAGTAGTAATACTTTAAGTTACGATAATAATACACCACGTAAAGTCATACACTAATAGTAATAATAATAATACAGAACAATCAAAAAACAATCATAATCATGCATAAAACTAAGCATTAATAAGCCCTAGTCAAACCTTGGTCAAAAACATAATAGCACAGACTCCCAAAAATTTCATAACAAATTCTAAGTGTTCAGACGCACCAATACTATTTGGGCCCATGAGCCCTGTTTGGGCGATTCATCGCTATGCAGGTGCATCAGCCAACACTTAACCACTTTAACACTTAGGCGCATAAACCATTCAGGTGCATGAACTATTCGAGCGTATGGTCCATTCGGACACATGGACACTTAGGCGCATGGCCATTCGGACGCATGAACACTATCGGGGCGCATGGCCCGACACTTAGTTGTCCGATTACAAATTCTAGGCGCATGAACCACTGTTCAGGCGCATGAGTTACACTTTAAACATTTCTAAGGCATTTCCAGGTGCATGAGCCTTATTTAGGCGCATGAACCTTCTGCTCAACATGTTTCTACGATATTTTCGAACCCAAACATCAAGCCTATTTGTTCTAAGCTTACCAAGGTCATTTTAAGCATGAAAAACATAATAACACCTAAGGAACATCATCAAATATGCATAATACATCGGGTATACATACATAAGCATTGAAAAATCGTTTAAATACATTTTCAGCCCCAAAGAGTTTAGAACAAGTAAAACCGAGGTCTAGAAACTCACCTGGTGCAACTTTGAGTGTATCTTCCTTCTAACCCGTATGCGAATGAGCTCTAACACCTAGAAACCCACCAAACACACACACGAACACACACACAAACATAAGCATATAACCGAGACAAAACCCATCATGAACACTTAGAAACTTCGAATTCTTACCTTGAATTCAACATTCTTCTTCTTCTTCCTCTTCAACCCAAAAGTTTTTTGCTCTCACTCTCTCTAGAACCGAATGAAAAGGTGATGTGAAAAGAGGGTGGGCGGCTATGTCGACCTTTACACTAACTTTTTGTACTTTTGTCCCCTTTTACATTTTAACCCCTTAACTTGGGTTTATTGATGTTTCCTTCTTTTATTTACTTTAATAGAATAACCAGGTGTTACAAGTCCACCCCCTTATTTAGATTTCGTCCCCGAAACCTGTTATTCCTCAAATAGATGAGGGTAATGCTGCCTCATCTCCTCCTCAGTCTCCCATGTAGATTCGGATCCCTTTCTGTGCTTCCACTGCACACACACAAGGGGAACCACTTTCTTCCTCAACCTCTTCTCTTTACGATCGATGATTGCCACCGGTTGCTCTATATAATTAAGCCGTTCATCTACTTCGATGTCTTCCAGTGGTACAACCATGTCTTCATCGGCTAAGCACTTCCTTAAATGGGATACATGGAATGTGGGATGGATTCCACTTAACTCATCTGGCAACTCCAATCTATAGGCCACCTCTCCTACTCGAGCAATGATTCGGAAAGGGCCTATATTCCTTGGGCTCAACTTGCCCCACTTCCTTAATTGGATAATACCCTTCCAAGGTGAGACCTTTAACATAACCCGGTCACCCACCTGGAACTCAATCGGTCTGCGTTGTTTATCAGCATACGACTTCCGTCTATCTTTGGCTGCCTTAATGAAAGCCTTGATCCTTTCAAGCTTCTGAGTCATAGCCTCGATCACCTTGACGTTTCGTAACTCCTTCTGATCAATGTCACCCTAGCAGACGGGTGTTCTGCATCTCCTACCATATAGCATCTCATAGGGTGGCATACCAATGCTGCATGATAGCTGTTGTTGTAGGAGAATTCGGTTAACGGTAGTGGTCATCCCAACTTCCCCCAAAATCAATCACACATGCCCGAAGCATGTCTTCCAATGTCTGAATGGTCCTTTCTGACTGACCATCAGTTTGGGGATGATAACCCGTGCTAATATGTAACCTCGTCCCCATGGCGTCGTGGAATTTATTCCAAAATTTAGATGTAACCGGGTGTCATGATAAGACACAATAGACACCGGCACACCATGACGAGTTACAATCTCCCTGATGAATAGGTGAGCCAACCTCTCAGATGAATATGTCTCGCGGATTGGTAGAAAGTGAGCACTCTTCGTCAGACGGTCAACAATCACCCATATGGCATCGTACCCTTTCAGAGTACGCGGTAGCTTCATAATGAAATCCATGGTGATGAGCTCCCACTTCCATTCTGGTATATCCAAAGGTTAAATCTTCCCATATGGCTTCTGATGTTCAGCCTTCACCTATAAGCAAGTAAGGCACTTACTCACATACCCCACCACATTACGCTTCATACCCGGCCACTAATAATCTTTCTTCATATCTTGATACATTTTCGTGGCACCAGGATGAATGGAGTATCAAATCTTGTGATCTTCATCCATAATCTTCACCCGTAGATCCCCAAAACGAGGAATCCACACTGGTCCAAATTGGGTTTTAACACCAGTTTGTTTTGACCCAATTCCCCAACCAAACCTCTCATCCTTTCAGAGTTAAGATGATCTTCTTTCAGTGCCTCATCTTGAAACTCTTTGACTTGCTTCATTACATTAGAGGTCATGATCAGTTGATATGCTTTCACCCGAATCGGCTCAGGCCTCTCCTTTTGGCTAAGGGCATCTGCCACCACATTGGCCTTGCCCGGATGGTAGTAGATCTCGCAGTCATAATCTTTTATGAGCTCCAACCACCTTCTCTGCCTCATGTTTAGATCTTTTTGCTCAAAGAAGTACTTCAAGCTTTTGTGGTCAGTGAAAATGGTGCATTTCGTCTTGTACAGATAGTGCCTCCAAATCTTTAGTGCAAAGACCACGGTTGCTAGCTCCAAGTCATAAGTTGGGTAATTGACCTCATGAACCTTCAACTGTGGGGATGCATTCCCTCTCTGCATTAACATGCACCCTAACCTTGAGTAGGAAGCATTAGAATAAACCACCAGATCTTCACTTCCATTGGGTAATGACAGAACATGAGCTTGAGTCAACCTCGCCTTTAGTTCATCGAGCGCCTTCTCTTGAGCTTGACCCCATATAAACTTTACATCCTTTCGGGTCAACTTGGTTAGTGGATAAGCGATCTTGGAAAACTCTTGGATGAATCTTCTGTAGTAGCCCGCCAAACCCAAGAAGCTACGAATCTCGGATGGCGTCTTCGGTGACTTCCATTGCATAACCGCCTCCACCTTTGTCGAGTCCACCATGATTCCATTAGGATTCACCACATGACCCAAGAATTGAACTTCTCGCAACCAGAACGCGCACTTGGAGAATTTGGCATACAACTTCTCCCTTCTTAATGTCTCCAACACCTCCCGAATGTGACCGGCATGCTCTTATTCGCTCTTCGAGTAGATCAGGATATCATTAATGAACACAATCACTGATCTATCCAATGTCAGCCAACACACTCGATTCATCAAATCCATAAAGGTAGCTGGTGCGTTAGTTAGACCAAAAGACACAACGAGGAACTCGTAGTGTCCATAACGCGTACGGAAAGCTGTCTTAGGAATGTCTTGTTCCTTCACCTTCAATTGATGGTAGCCAGATCGTAGATCTATTCTCAAGAACCAACTAGCACCTTGGAGCTAGTCGAACAAGTCATGAATCCTTGGTAACGGGTACCGATTCTTTATCTCAGTCGGAGCTAATCGATATGGTGCTTTGGCAACGGGTTGAGCACCGGGTATCAAATTAATTTGGAACTCAATCTCGCGATCCGGTGGCACGCCGGGTAAGTCTTCCGGGAATACGTCCGGAAAGTCGCACACCACTGGTACCTCAGATAATTGCGGTATCGATGCATCCACATCTTTTACGTATGCCAAGTAGGCACTACATCCACGTTTCATGCACTTCCCCGCCACCGCCATCGAAATCACCTTCGGGATCGTAGTAACGCGATCTCCATAAATCGTAACCAAACTCCCATCCGGCGCAACTAATCGAATCATCTTCTTGCGACATACGATGTTTGCTTCATAGGTTGCTAACCAGTCCATCCCTAGTACTACATCAAATCCACCTAGGGGCATCACATGTAACCTAGCAGCAAACCTATGACCTTCTAGTTCTATAGCACAGTCCTCTATCACATCAGTAATTCTAGTGGACTTACCAATAACGGTTTCTACATCGAATGGTTCACTGACATTTCTACTACTAATAGGCAACTTAGCACAGAAAGTAGTGGAAATAAAACTCCTACTAGCATCGGAATCAAACAATACAAAGGCACAAGTTTGGTTTACTAGAAACATACCTGACACGACATCGGGATCAGCTATGGCTTCCTCCCGGGTCATGGTGTAAGCTCTAGCACTTGCCCTCTGCCCTCCTTCCTCTGGCTTCTTCTTCGCTCCAGAGCTCTCCACCCTCGGCTTCTTACAGTCTCTACTTATATGACCCTTTCCGCCACAGTTATTACACCTCTTCACCCTACAATTCTTTGCCAGATGACCAGCCTCCCACATTTGAAGTAGAGGTTTGATCCCTACCTACACTCACTAGTATGCCCTTTAGCACACTTACCACACTTCCTCATCTCCGCACAAGACGAAGCTAAACGCCAGTCATCCATCCTGGCAACCTTTTTGTTTGGAGTGTAACCCCCATGTTCAACCCGCTTTCCGTTCCAATTCTTGTCGTCGCTACTCTTCTTGTTCACTTCAATCACGGTCATCTCCTTCACCGCCCTAATTACCTTGGTCACCATAAACAGCAGAATCGTCTGCATGATCTGTTGAACTCCCTCGACAACAACCTCTTTCAATGTGGTCCTCAGACTAGCACCATCATCGCCGCCTTCCGGGTGATGGATCTCAGGCTCTTTGAGTGCCATTTCAACAGCCCTAGCCATGCTTCTCGTGACACGCGGTCCACTACCACGTCCACCACAACCTTCACCTGATGAAACCTTCGAAGATCTACCACCGGCCATCCTCTAACATGCTATAAGATTCAAACACTAACGCGGTCATTCAAGGGGGTAGCTCAGTTTACGTCAAGTATAGTAAGTCCCTAATTACAGTGGCAAGTTGTGATTAGCCACTTACTTTACTCTTCATACCCCAAGCATTCCCTATCTAAATCTACTAAAGGCACATAAATCACATAACATGCGCACATAATGCCGATTAACATTAAAGAAAATACCTCATGGCACATAACTACTCGGGCTGACATCCCTCCAGTTGTCCTATTTTCAGTTCAGTTTTTAAAAAAAAAATTATTTGACCAAATTCTCTTAAACTTTGGCTCTAATACCAACTTGTAAGGCCCCGTTCCCGGAGACCTCACAGTTGGTCATTCACAGCATTAAATACATTAAATATTATAAATTTACAAGCTTAAACGGCGGAATTATTTTAACAAAAGCCATTCATTTCATTAAAAACACTGTTTTCGAGCAATACACTATTGTTTAACCGAATACAAAATAATTGTTTAATTGCAATACAAAACAACAACAATAACAAGTATGAATGGATGTTAGTCTTTTCCTGCCGAGTAGCTTCACCCTCATGCCATCCTCATCAATGTTTACCTGCCAACTAAAAATGTATAAAAGTCAGCGTCGCTGAGTGAGTTCTAGTTTTAAAAGTAATAAAAATGCTTTGTGTAAGGTATACATATGAAAATACTCTTTTTGTGAAATTTCATCTCTTTATACGTGAGCACGCATTAACTATACAACCAGATAATGCTTCTTCTCTTTACTGTATGCCTTGTTTATTCTATCCTTTTTTATCTTTATCTTTCACTGTCTATATGGACCAATGAGCAAAACTCTAAACTATATGCAGGGGGAAAACTGGTGATAGGCCCTCTGGTACCCCAATAGGCTCTAATTACTATATACAAGATGGCCCAGTCACCTACGGTATGTTGCAAAGGTCCGCCAATCTCAATTGACTAGCCCCGTGTGCATAATAGGGTAGCTAACTAGCATCACAGTTGAGCTAACGACAACATGGTCGTGCACCTCCTATAAGTTTGCATGACTTGTTAACATTTTATTTAAGTTCCACTTCTCTTCTTCATTACTCTTTCCCTTTATGATTATTAGTAATACTTTAAGTTACGATAATAAACACACCACGTAAAGTCATACACTAATAGTAATAATAATAATACGGAACAATCATAAAACAATAATAATGATGCATAAAACTAAGCATTAATAAGCCCTAGTCAAACCTTGGTCAAAGCCCTAATAGCACTCCCAAAAATTTCGTAATAAATTCTAAGTGTTCAGACGCACCAATACTATTTGGGCCCATGAGCCCTGTTTGGGCGATTCATCACTATGCAGGCACATCAGCCAACACTTAACCACTTTAACACTTAGGCGCATAAACCATTCAGGTGCATGAGCTATTCGGGCGTATGGTCCATTCGGACGTATGGACACTTAGGCGCATGGGCATTCGGACGCATGAACACTATCGGGGCGCATGGCCCGACACTTAGTCATCCGATTACAAATTCTAGGCGCATGAACCACTGTTCAGGTGCATGAGTTACACTTAAAACATTTCTAAGGCATTTCCAGGCGCATGAGCCTTATTTAGGCGCATGAACCTCCTGCTCAACATGTTTCTAGGATATTTTCGAACCCAAACATCAAGCCTATTTGTTCTAAGCTTACCAAGGTCATTCTAAGCATGAACAACATAGTAACACCTAACGGACATCATCAAACATGCATAATACATACGAGTATACATACATAAACATTGTAAAATCATTTAAATACATTTTCATCCCCAAAGAGTTTAGAACAAGTAAAAACGGGGTCTAGAAATTCACCTGGTGCAACTTTGGGTGTATCTTCCTTCTAACCCGTATACGAATGAGCTTTAACACCTAGAAACCCACCAAACACACACACGAACATAAACACAAACACAAACACAAACACATAAGCATATAACCGAGACAAAACACATCATGAACACTTAGAAACTTCGAATTCTTACCTTGAATTCAACCTTCTTCTTCTTCCTCTTCAACCCGAAAGTTTTCTGCTCTCACTCTCTCTAGAACCGAATGAAAAGGTGATGTGAAAAGAGGGTGGGCGGCCATGCCCACCTTTACACTAACTTTTTGTACTTTTGTCCCCTTTTACATTTTTAACCCCTCAACTTGGGTTTATTGATATTCCTTCATTTATTTACTTTAATAGAATAACCGGGTGTTACAAAATTCTAATGTTGAGAAGAACTTATCTGATTACTAACTTAGATATAAAAGGGGATATTCCTTTGGATTTCATCTTCTCTTTCCCATGTGAATTCTATTCCTCTTTTTTCATTCCACCTAACCTTCACTATGGGTATTTTACTCCTTCTTAACCTCTTTAGTTCTTTGCCTATAATGCCTACTGGTTCTTCCACGAACTAAAGTTTCTTATCTATCTTGATCTCTTGAATAGGCACTTTAATGACTCATATGTTAGACATTTCTTTAGGTTGAACGAGTGAAAAGTGTTATGTACCTCATTTAATTCTTGGGGTAAATTTAGTCTATATGCAAAAGGGTCAATTTTGTCGGTGACTTCAAATAGGCCAACATACCTAGGGTTTAATTTACTCCTTTTTCCAAATCGAACGATTCCATTTGTGGGTGATATTTAAGATAGACTTTATCTTCAAATTAAAATTCTAATGGCTTCCTTCTTTTATCGAGATAACTTTTCTGTCGATCACGGGTCACTTTCAATTTATTTTTAGTTTCAGTGATCTTATCAGTTTTTCCTGTATTAGTTCAGGACCTGTAAGTTACCTAATTTTTACTTAACCAATCAATACCCACAATAATATCAAATAACCAATCCATACCCAAAATAATATCAAATCCTCTTAGTTCAATAGGAATCAGATCTATGTTGAAACAATACTTATCTAGATTTATGGTGCAATTAGGGATGATTTCACAGGCTTCAGTTATCTTACAATAAGCTAATTCTATCATAAATTTTTGACTTAGTTTTTCTGAGGTTAGGTTAAGTGATGGTCTAAACTTATTTGAAACGAAACTACGGGTTGCTCCAGTATCAAATAACACTATTGCGTACTAATTTTTAATAAGAAACGTATCCGTTACTATTTCCGGTGCGTGCCGAGCTTCTTTGGCTTGCATAACAAAAGCTCTTCCTCAAGGGTTGTTTTGGTTGACCGGAGCCTTACCCTTCAATTGTGGATATTCATTTCTAAAGTGGTTTCATTTCCACATTGAAATTGACTAGTTTTGGGTTGGTGGGGCTCTTACAGTCTCGAGATATATGCCCCTTCCTTTTTTGCAGTTATAACAGATTACCATCATGCACTTACACTGATGATATCGTTGACAGGTACAGTACCATGGTTGACCATGTGTTTGTAATTTTTTTTTCTCACGTCATTCCTAAGAAATTTCTGGTGGGTTGTAGGGTTACCCTTTTCTGAGGATTTCCTCCAAACTTTCCCCCTGAGTTATTGTCATTCCATTTTCTTTTCTCTCCTATTCTTAGGTTACTTAAAGATCCGTTTCTTATCATTTCATCAGTCAAGCTTCCTGATAAGCTCACGGCATCTTAGAAATTTCTAGGCGCGGCGGATTTCACTAGTCCTCTAATTTGTGGTACTAAACCCCAAATATATCTCCCTATTCTTTTTGTTTCTGGGGTTACCAAATATGGTACTAGTCTAGAGAGTTCGTTGCATCTGTCGGTGTACTCTTGATGTGCTACTCCTTTCATTTCTAGTGCCAAGAATTCAGTTTCTAATTTTTTTTATTTAGTTACAGGGGTAATATTTTTCAATTACCAGGCTTCTAAATTCTTTCGAACTTAATCCATTCATAATATGCCTTCCTTACGTATGCATTTCCATTTTTCACCAGGATTGTGCTTCTCCTTTTAGTGAATGCAAGGCAAATAAGGTCTTGTTATTGTTGGCACAATTACTAATTTTCAAGGTTGATTCTATCTCGTCCAACAAGCGTAGAGCTTGTATAGCTCCGCCTTTACCATCAAATTCTTGGGGCCTGCATTACATAAAAGCCTTGTAGGAGCATCCCTTTTTTATTTCAGTTACAACTTTTTCCTCTTATCGTTCCCTTATATTGTCATCTGCTGGTATTTCATTCCCTTGTGTCGTAGTTCCAAGGTTTAGGCTTTGTTGAAGTTGGGTTATCAAAGTTGGTATGGCAGCTTCTATTTACTGAGCTACTAACCGAGAGATCCTGTCATTCTCATTTATGGTTGTATTAACACGTGGTTCTTCTCCAAGTGTAGTTCTAGGTCGTCTAACCCGTGTCGTCCTTCGTATGGGCTGAGTGTTTCTTTTTGGCGGCATGATTTTCTATAGTGAATTATAGTTAGCATAAAAAGAAGAATAAAAAATGCTTCTGTAATATAATTTATCTAACACATAACAGATTATTAGTCAAGTCAAAAGATATATTTCATTATGTTCTTATTTTTCAAGGGTTAACATGTTATTTCTAATTCCTGCAAACCTAATACCATATTTTGATAAAGATATTTTTCTTTTGTGCTTTCATTTCCTTGATATCCTTTTGAATTGTTCTGATTCCCTGTTGTATTTTCTTAATCACCTTAAGGATTTGTTGGGTTGTTTCTATCCGACTTGCTTCCAACTTCTGTCTTTTGCTTTCCTTTTTCTCAGCTTCGGAGTCACTTGATTTTTAAAATTTCAAATCTTTGTCTCCCTTGTCCGAAAATCTTTCACCGTGTCGTGCTCTTTTTCTGGGAGTTTCGATCGTATAACCTCCAACTATTATTGGTGCGCGTCGAACATAAAACTTTGGCTTGGGGTTAATCTTATTTTCAGGTTGGGGAGTTTCCATATTATTCTGGGGTTCTGGTTTTGGTTAAGGTGTTGTTTATTTAGGATTGCTATGGTCTGAGTACTCGGTGGGGTCAGTCTCACTACAGTAATTTTTTGAATTATAAGCACTCATAGTTGCAAGGTTCTTTATAATTTTTGTTAAAATAGTTAGTCACATAATTTTTACAATATTCCACATATTATATATATATATATATCAAAATAACTTTTCCTTTTTAATCTACTAACAAGTAGAATTAATATATTCATGAAATCACAAAAGTTCACGTATACACATATATGCATATTCATATTTGTTAAATTTTGTCATGATACGAACTTATGGTTATAGTCTAGACATTTTATAATACCTAATTCTCTATAACCAATGGCTCTGATACCAACCTGTCACATCCCGACGGAAGCATGAAATGCTTTGGATGTGACTAGCTTGTTCAGAACGCATTGATCAGAAAATTTAATAATCAATATAATAAAATTTAAAAATCCAATAGGTGGGCTCATCATTCCATGTAGTGAAGGAATATTTGTTGATCTTTGACATATTGATTTTGTAAAGCACAACGACTAGGACCTTTCATATATTTGTAAATAGTGACAGCTGTGAAAGCTGTTTAAAAATTAAAATAGGAGCTAATTATGTTTATTTTATACAAATTATCGTTGTAACCAAAAGAGCAAAATGAAAATTATATTTATGATCTTCTTTGTTTCGTAGAGATAAATTTATAACCAAATTGTGTGTTCACATATTAATATATAAGTTTTCTTATGGTACATGAGTTAATTAAGTGTTCATATAAATACTATTTTATGGTTGAAATTCTTTAAAAAATATTATACGCGTGAGAAAGCAGAACAAATAACTATTTTATAGTACTCTTCTGACTTTGGCTCCAGATTTATTGTCCTTCACATTGATCTCACATTTGGCGGAAGTTTGTTATACTATAGGGATTAATCTTGATCCGGTCGGGTCAAAGTCACTTATGCACAGTGAGGTTAAGTTGGATTCAGGTTATCAGGAGTATTGTTTGTAGAGACATGATTATATAATTTTAATGAGTAACGGGTTACTAGATTTATGGAATCAAAGTAGTGAGTGAGTTATTTTTCCTTTTCCTTAGGTGCTAGAATAGTTTTTCTCTATTTAATAAGTCTGAGTATAAATGAAAGTGACTTTTAAAATAGTAAATCCCTTTGTTTTAGTGTGTGTTTTTTCATCTTAGGCCTGAACCAGCATACAATGCATACAAAGATCCAACATGACTTCATTTGTAACACCCGGATATTTTCTTTGAAGCCAACGAAAGAAGAAAAAGAAATAAAGTCCAAAGTCGAGGGACCAAACTCACCAATGAGAGAAAGTTGGGTGAGTGGGAGTATTTAAGGGAGAGGGCAACCCTTACCCTCTCCCCACACCCACCAAAATCAGCCAAAGAAGAGAGAAAAGGAGAAAAGGGAGAAAAGTTAGTTTGGGTTGGTTCAAGAGAGCAAAATCATTGAGAAGCGGGTCAAATCGAAGCTCTTCTCGTCGTGGTCGTTTGTGTGAGTTCTAGGACCCCTCTTTTACACGTTTTTGAATGATTTGGGGCTGGAACACATCTGAAATCGGGTTTTTGGTGTGTGTGGGTGTTTGACCCGTTTGTGTATGTGTGGGCATGTGTATGAGTCGTTTGGGTCTTGCTTTTGAGCTTGTGTGTGCTTGAATGGTGTTGTGGTATGCAATCCTAAGGTTTAGGATGGTTGATTTGGACTTAAAAGAGGTTTGGAAGAGTTTGGAGGTCGAAAATGGCGGCTGCAGTTCGGGATGAACTGCATTCTGAACCAGCTAGGGCTATGCGACCGAATGGAGGCCATACGGCCGATTGAGGTGCGACTGAGGGTTCATTCGCATGACTGAGGGTTCATTCGCATAACTGAGAGCCTAGTCGCATAAATGACCATTAGCATTAGTTTCATCCGCATTAGGTCCATTCGCACGGGACTCATCCGCATTGAGACCATTCGCATTAGGTCTATTCACATGAGTGTTCATCCGCATAGGTGTTCATTCACGTTGGTCCAATCGCATGATATTCAGGCGCCTGAAGGCCATGCGACTGAAGGGTGCCCATATGCCCAAGTAGGACTGGTGAACCCGAGGAAGGTGTAGTTTATATACTGACTTTCGCGGGAAAGTGCAGATGTAAGTTTTGACATGAAAGCTCCTGTAAGTTCATGTAAGATGACTATTGAGGCCTTAAAGTGTGTGTTGGGCATGATGATGATGATGTTGCATGATTATGCATGTTATGTATGTATGATGTTGCCCTGTATGATGATGATGTTTGTGTATGTTATGTTCCTTATTATGACGTATGTTTATCTTTCCGGTGACTTTACGTTGAATGATAATGAATGAAGGAAAGTAGTATGTAACGTAAACTGAAAGATAATGAAAGAGGAACATGAAGTAAGAATACATACATTAATGAATGATGAAAGTAAAGAAAGTTTTGCATGCCTTGTATGTTGGGAAACACCATTAAAAGGTGTTAGCCCAATGGTGTGTGGGTTCGCTACACCGGGAGGATGCACATTGGGGTCTCTCTTTGTGATTGACCATTTGTATGGAACTGTTGTTGCTTGCCTTAGGTACTGTGGCCAGAGGTGTTGGGCACCATGAATGAAGGTCTATGATAGGCTTAGGTCCAGTACTATGAGCATGAAGGGCATAACACATGACAATGGTATACCTGAACTTTATCTTAGGTATTGTGGATAGAGGTGCTGGGCACCGTGAATAAAGATCTATGATAGACTTAGGCCCAGTACCATGAGCATGAAGGGTAAAGTTTATGGTGTTGATGAAAGGAAAAGATGTAATGACAAAAGAATGAATAATGAAGATAATAATGCTATTATCTATGTGTACGTATGATATATGATCGCATGAATGTAAAGAACGATTTTAACGAAAGAAAAGTATGTTTTATTATAAAACTAGAACTCACTCAGTAACGCTGACTTTGATGTGTTTCCAGTTGGCAGGTAATGATTGCTGAGGATAGCACGAGGCAACTACTCAGCTCTTTTGGATGGCCTCCATTTATAATGCTTTTGTGATGTAATGCAACTTGGGTTTTGTAATTGGATAACGATGTATTATTTTGCAAAAGCTATTATATGGAAATGGAGTGTTTTGTTTACATGTTCCGCTGCAACATGTTTATGTAATATGATGAAAATATATGTTTTATGTGCAATGATTCACCGGCCGTAAGCGTCCCGGGAACGGGGCCTTACAAGTTGGTATCAGAGCCAAATTTTAAGTGAAATGGGTAAATTTTCAAAATAAACCTTAACTTAAACTGAGAATGGGACGGAATCGGAAGGGATGCCAATCTGAGTAGCTGCGTGCCATCAGGTATTTTCATAAAGTTAACGGGTATTATGTGCGCATGTTATGTGGCTTATGTGTTGTTTGTATATTTAAATACTGACGTAGTCAGGATAGGTAATGCTCGGGGTGTGAAGGGTAAAGTAAGTGGCTAATCACAACTGGCCATTGTAATTAGGGACTTACTATACTTGACATAAACTAAGATGTTCCCTTGAATGACCGTGCTGGTGTTTGAATCTTTCAGTGTACGTGTGAATGGCCGGTGGTAGATCTTCGAAAGCCTCTTGTGGAGGTGGTCGTGATGGGCTTGGTGCTGAGTCACGACCCAAGAGAGGAAGACCCAGAGTTAAAAAGGTGGTTCGTGAAGAACTTGAGACCCCTCATCTAGAGGGTGGTGATGAGAGCGCAAACCTGAGGGCCTCGGTGAAAGTGGCGGTGGTTGAAGAGGTACATCAGGTCATGCTGACAATCTTACCGTCTGGGGTGACCAAAGTGATTAAGGCAGTACGGGAAGGGGAAAGACAAGAGAGGAATAGGTCCTCGGGAGGACGAGAACAACCAGAGCCTGAAACGGTTCCATCTGATGATGAAGAGGAAGAAGAAGAGCCTGTGCAGGAGGTGGCACGAGGCTGTAATTATGGGGCATTTCAGTGATGCAAGCCCCCTACTTTCGATGAAACGGCACTACTGCTGCTGCTCACCGGTGGGTGAGAGAACCGGGAGGACCAAAACGTAAAGTTTGCTACCCACTCTTTCATGGACTCGGCTCTATGCTAGTGGGACAATATAGTCCAAGCCGTGGGTAGTATGGCAATTAAGAGGATGAGATGGTCAGAGCTGAAAAAGTTGGTGATTGAGGAGTTTTGTCCTCACCAGGAAATAGACAAGGTCGAAAGGGAGTTCCTGCAACTGGAGGCATGAACCATGACATACCAGCAGTACACCACAAAGTTCAACCCACAAAGTTCAACGAGATGGCATGTCTGGTGCCAGATCAAGTGACACCTCTGTCACGGAAGATTAAGAGGTACATTCAGGGTTCGTCAGTGGACATTCGCAGGCATATGATTGCCACCCGATCGAGCATGTTTAGGTCGGCGGTGGATTTGGCAGGGAGGTTATATGACGAGAGGGTTGTACTGGTGGTGGCTGAAGGTAGTAGGAAGGGTGGAGGTGATCGAAACTGGAATAGGAAGAAGTTTGGTCCGGGTGGTGCCTCGACGGGTAACAAAAAGGCAAGGGTGGACGACTGCCGTGAGGTCGCGTCGGGTGCAGGTATGAAGAAGTGTGGTATGTGTGGGAGAGAGCATAGTGGGGAATGTAGGTTTGGGTCGAACTTGTGCTTTAAATGTGGGAAGGCAAGGCACATGGCAAGGGACTGTCGTACGGTCCGGTGTTTTAACTATGGTGAAGAGGGTCACATAAGTAAGGATTGTAAGAAGCTGAAAGCGGAGGGCTCTGGGGCGAAGAAGACGGGGAGTGAAGGGCCAAGGGAGAGCACTAGGGCATTCACTATGACACAGGAGGAAGCTAGGATGGACCCTGATGTTGTGTCTGGTACGTTTCTAGTGAACAAAACTTTAGCTTCTGTGTTATTTGATTCGGGTGCCAGTAAAAGTTTTATTTATGCTGCTTTCTGCTGCTTTCTGTGCTAAACTTCCTGTTAGTAGTAGACGTGTTGATGCGCCCTTTGATGTAGGAACTACCATAGGTAAGTCTACCTGGATTCTGAGATGATTAAGGGTTGTGATGTGGAACTTGAGGATCATAAGTTTCCTATTAGACCATTCGAGATGACCTTATGTGGTTTCGATTTGGTTCTTGGGATGGATTGGTTAGCGGACTTCGAGGCGAACATTGTGTGTCGCAAGAAGATGATTTGTCTGACAGCGCCTGACGATGATTCGGTGACGGTTTATGGTGATCGGGTCACGACAATCCCAAAAGTAATCTACATGGCGGTGGCGGGAAGGTGTATAAGGCGTGGATGTAGCGCCTACTTGGCTTATGTAAAGGATGTGGATATGCCAGCACCACAACTGTCTGATGTACCGGTTGTGTGTGACTTTCCGTACGTGTTCCCAGAAGACCTACCCGGAGTGCCACCTAATAGAGAGATCGAGTTCCAGATTGATCTGATACCGGGTGCCTAACCTGTTTCCAAGGCACCGTATCGGTTGGCTCCGACGGAGATGAAAGAATTGATGGAGCAGTTGCAAGAGCTACTTGATAAGGGGTTTATTAGACCGAGTATCTCTCCTTGGGGTGCTCCGGTCTTGTTTGTGAAGAAGAATGACGGTAGTATGAGAATGTGTATTGACTGCCGTGAGCTGAACAAGTTGACGGTGAAGAACCGATACCCCTTACCGAGAATAGATGATTTGTTCGATGAGCTTCAAGGTGCCAGTTGGTTTTCAAGGATAGAACTTCGATCTGGTTACCATCAGTTGAAAGTGAAAGAGCAGGATGTTCCTAAAACAGCTTTCTGCACGCGTACGAGTTTCTTGTCATGTCTTTTGGTTTGACCAATGCGCCAGCTGCTTTTATGGATTTGATGAATCGGTTGTATCGGCTGATGTTGGATAAATCAGTGATTGTGTTTATTGATGATATCATGATTTATTCAAAGAGCGAGATTGAGCATGCCGGTCACATTTGGGAGGTTTAGAGACGTTGAGAAAGAAGAAGTTGTACGCCAAGTTCTCCAAGTGTGCATTTTGGTTGCGCGAAGTTCAGTTCTTGGGTCATGTGGTGAATCCTGATAGGATTATGGTGGACTCAACAAAGGTGGAGGCAGTGATGCAATGGAAGTCTCCAAAGACGCCATCCGAGATTCACAGTTTCTTGGGTTTGGCGGGCTACTACATGAGATTCATTCAAGACTTCTCCAAGATCGCTTCTCCAGTAACTAAGTTGACCCGAAAGGATGTGAAGTTTGTATGGGGTCAGGCTCAAGAGAAGGCGTTTGAAGAATTGAAGGCGAGATTGACTCAAGCTCCTGTTCTGTCATTACCCGATGGAACTGAAAATTTGGTGGTCTATTCTGATGCTTCCTACTCAGGGTTGGGATGTGTGTTAATGCAAAGAGGAAAGGTTATAGCTTATGCATCCTGACATTTGAAGGTTCATGAGGTCAATTATCATACTCATGACTTGGAGCTAGCAGCCGTGGTCTTTGCGCTAAAGATTTGGAGGCACTATCTTTACAGGACAAAGTGCACCATTTTCACTGACCACAAGAACTTGAAGTACTTCTTTGAGCAGAAGGATCTGAACATGAGGCAAAGATGATGGTTGGAGCTTATAAAGGACTATGATTGCGAGATCCATTACCATCTGGGCAAGGCCAACGTGGTGGCTGATGCCCTTAGCCGAAAGGAGAGGCCCGAGCCGATTCGGGTGAAAGCGTATCAACTAATCATGACCTCTGACGTGATGAAGCAAGTCAAAGAGTTTCAAGATGAGGCATTGAAGGAAGATCATCTTAACATGGAAAGAATGAGAGGTCTGGTTGGGGAATTGGGTGAAAACACACTTGGTGTTAAAACCCGATTTGAACGAATATGGATTCCTCGTTTTAGGGATCTATGGGTGAGGATCATGGACGAAGCTCACAAGACTCGATACTCCATTCATCCAGGTGCCACAAAGATGTATCAAGACATGAAAAAGGATTATTGGTGGCCGAGTATGAAATGTGGCGTAGTGGAGTATGTGAGTAAATGCCTTACTTGTCTATAGGTGAAGGCCGAGCATCAGAAGCCATATGGGTAGATCCAACCTTTGGATATACCGGAATGGAAGTGGGAGCACATCACCATGGATTTTATTACGAAGCTGCCACGTACTCCGAAAGGGTATGATGCTATATGGGTGATTGTTGACCATTTGATGAAGAATGCTCACTTCCTACCAATCCACGAGACATATTCATCTGAGAGGTTAGCGGATCTCTTCATCAAAGAGATTGTAACTCGTCACGGTGTAGCGTTGTCCATTGTGTCTGATCGTGACACCCGGTTTACATCTAAATTCTGGAAGAAATTCCACGACGCTATGGGGACGAGGTTACATATCAGCACAACTTATCATCCCCAGACTGATGGTCAGTTAGAAAGGACCATTAAGACATTGGAGGACATGCTTCGGGCATGTGTGATCTATTTTGTGGGAAGTTGGGATGACCACTTACCGTTAGCTGCATTCTGATACAACAACAGTTATCATGCCGTATTGGTATGCCACCTTATGAGATGCTATATGGTAGGAGATGCAGAATACCCATCTGTTGGGGTGATATTGGTCGGAAAGTGTGACATCCGGTAAATTTCCGTTACCAAACTCCGTTAGTTCCGTTAAGTCTTGTATACACGTGGCACACACTAGTTGTCGTTTAACGTTGGTGACCTGATAATAATGAATAATGTTAATTTAATGTGAATCTAATTGATTATGTGATTATTGGGTTATGTTTATGTGTTTACACAATTTTAAAAGGTTAACTGGAAAATTAATCGCGTAACGCGGAAACATGCCTATTTATTCGTATGTCTTGTGTTTTTATAAAGATAAGATATATAATGATTTTCATAAGTTTATATCTTTATGTTATGAAGTTAAAAACACTTTACAAAGAGTTTAAAGCCTAGTTTTTATAAAATACAAATTACAAGGGTTAAAAGGGTAAATGTGTAAATTAAAATTAAATAAAACAAAACCCCAAACCCTAATCCCACCCTTCAGCCGCAAACACCCCCAGACACCCCTCCCTTTGCGAAATTCAGCCAAGAACAAGCATCAAAACACCAATTTGATTCGATTACAAGGCATACAACACATAGGAAACATCAATTTCAAGCTATTACACGTTTAAAGGTTAGATTTTTCATGTTTTTGTGGGTTTTTGTTGGTGGCCGAACCTTGGGTGCGAAATTGACCTTCATGGGGTCGAATTGATGTTGTTTGGTGATGTTAGTATGTTAGTTAGATTGTATATATGTTAGTTAACGTCGATTATGCAAGAATTATATGTTGTTAGTGGTTGATCATGAACTTTGGGTATGAAGCAAACCCTAATTCGAAATTGCCATGATTATGCATGATGGTTGATGGTTGATGAATGTTTGATGATTAATAGGTTGTATGAATGTTGGAATACATTGATTATGCAAGAAAGTTGGGATTTTGATGCATTGTTCATAGGTTACTAATAATAGTAACTTTATTTTCATGTAATGTTGAACTATGGATGATATGATGTTATGGATGTGTTCATGGTGATAATTAGATGTTAGATTGTTGTTATGATCATTGAAAATTCAAGAACACATGTTATAGTTCATACATTACTAAAGATAGTAACTTTTTAGGATATGAATTGATGAGTTATGATGTTTGAATGTTGTTGATCATGCTTAGATGATGATATGAGTTTGAATTGGTATGTTATTGATGAATCCAGGAGTATATTGGGTATTTGATAGATTTTGGGATGTGCTTTCCCAAAAGGGAAACTTTATTTATGCAAAATGTGAAAGATGGTAGTTTGAATATATTTGGGATGTTAGGAGCATGTTAGTATGATCATGGATGAATTCTAGTGTGGTAAAATATGATATTTGGTTGTTTGTGATGTTGGGATAATCATGAATGATATTTGGACATTTGTGATCGTGTATGGTTTGGATGTTGGTTAGTAGTAGGACATCATGTTTGGGACTGGTAATTGATTGTTGTGATGTTGTGAATGCAATGCATATGGTTAATGAATATGGTTATGATCATTATACACGCGTGCGAATCTGAGGCCCCTACTTAGTAGGATTGGCAGGGTTTAGGATGTGAAGCCGTGAATGGCTTCACATGGCATGTGGTGAATGATTGATCTTTGTGTGACATGTTAGTTGTGTTATAACTAGTGGATATGTTAATGTTCTAGATTCGCATGACTTGTATGGTACTTGGTTGTATGATGATCTAAGTGATACACCTGGTTGATATAGCATACACATGATCTATTTGAATGATAACCATGTATGATTTATGTGTTTGATTGCTTGAATGGTTTACAACACATAAAGTCACCAACGGGTCAAACGGTCAACTAGGTCAAACATGTCTGTTTTGGTTAAAATCTTGAGTCCTTGGTTGTAGTGTACTTAGGATTTCCCATGTTCTTTGATTACACGTACTCATGTACTTATATGATCTAGGTAACCTCTGAAGGTTGTCTGTCTATTCTGTTTGCCAAGTCAAACCTTAGTTATCTATACGCATATCAGGTGAGTTCATGCCCCACTTTTTATTTACTCTCTTTGGGGGAGATAGCATACTGGTAAATCACGAACGCTTTATGTATTTAAGTTGTGTACAATATTATATAGTGTTGATATCATGGAAAGTCCTCACACTTTCGAATTGTTAATATTGATTAGCGGGGAAATTTGGGTAGTACTACTGGGTCTGACGAGCCCCACCTGTGTGACTCGAGGTCAACCGGGTGCAAGTTGTCCTAATGAACATTGTCACGACCTGTTAAGTCGTGGCAGGAGACAACAACGCAACACAGTCAGCTTCAATTGCGAAATCACTATGAAATAATATTTACTGTTAATGGACTAGCTCTCTGTTATAATGCACTAATTTTATATCGCTATTATTAAACTGTTTATGTTTGAATATCTCTTGAACTCACCAACCGTTGTGTTGACATTTTTAGTATGCTATTCTCAGGTCATTAGCTTGCTTGCCATAGGAGCACTGCATGGTTCACTGCATTCTAAGACACGAACTTCAAGACAATTTTAGTATTTTAATAATTATGGTTTACTCTTTTGCGTTGGCACCTGTTTTGCCATAGTTATACTTTCATTGCCTTGGGTTGTTTTCAAAATGCTTCCGCATTGTTTAAAGTTTGTATTTTGGTTGATTTTGTTTAAATTATGGCATATAGAGTCGTTCTGAGTAACTATTGACTGTGATCCTGGTTTGTTCACATGCCTCGCGGTAAAACTCCGCAAGTGGATTTTGAGGGTGTGACAGAAAGAACTAGGGAGCTTCAAGGTAATTGAGGTTACGTCTTAGAAGCTTGAAAAGATCAAGGGCTTCATGAAGGTAGCCAAAGATAGACAGAAGTCGTATGCCGATAAATGACGCAGACTGACTGAGTTCCAGGTGGGTGACCGGGTTATGTTGAAGGTCTTACCTTGGAAGGGTATTATTCGATTCAGAAAGCGGGGCAAGTTGAGCCCGAGGTACATAGGCCCTTTCCGAATCATTGCTCGAGTAGGAGAGGTGGCCTATAGATTGGAGTTACTAGATGAGTTAAGTGGAATTCACCCGACATTCCATGTTTCTCATCTGAGAAAATGCTTGGCAGATGAAGATATGATTGTTCCACCAGAAGATATCGAAGTAGACGAACGGCTCAATTATGTGGAGCAACCAGTGGCAATCATCGATCGAAAAGAGAAGAGGCTAAGAAATAAAGTGGTTCCTCTTGTGAGTGTACAGTGGAAGCATAGGAAAGGATCCGAGTGAACATGGGAGATTAAGGAAGAAATGAGATAACATTATCCACATTTGTTCGAGGAATAACACGTTTCGAGGGCGAAACCTATATAAGGGGGTGGACTTGTAACACCCGGATATTTTCTTTGAAGCCAACGAAAGAAGAAAAAGAAATAAACTCCAAAGTCGAGGGACCAAACTCACCAATGAGAGAAAGTTGGGTGAGTGGGAGTATTTAAGGGAGAGTTCAACCCTTACCCTCTCCCCACACTTACCAAAATCAGCCAAAGAAGAGAGAGGGAGAAAAGGAAGAAAAGTTGGTTCGGGTTGGTTCAAGAGAGCAAAATCATTGAGAAGTGGGTCAAATCAAAGCTCTTCTCGTCGTGGTCATTTGTGAGTTCTAGGACCCCTCTTTTATACGTTTTTGAATGATTTGGGGCTGGAACACATCTGAAATCAGGGTTTTGGTGTGTGTGGGTGTTTGACCCGTTTGTGTATGTGTGGGTATGTGTATGAGTCGTGTGGGTCTTGCTTTTGAGCTTGTGTGTGCTTTAATGGTGTTGTGTGTAACATCTTGTAATTTTGAGTTAAGTTATTGTTAGCTTTGTTAAATTCTTGTATGGGTTAGTTGTGTCATTCATGAGACTTATAGGTTACTTATGCCATAATTGGTCTATTAATCACTTAACTTGAAAGATTATAATTATTAAATAACAATAACTAATATAATGAATTTAATAAATGATATAATAACAATAAAAATTATAATAATAATGACAATAATAATAATAAACTAAGAATAATACCAACTATAATAATTTGGTTATTAATAATAAAGAATTGTAAACTTAAAATGTATAAAAGCTTGATTTAAAAGTCAAGGGGGCCTAATTGTCATTTTAGAAACCTTAAAAGAAAGGTTTGCGCATTAATTATCAACTTTTAAACCTCAGGGACCACTTATGTAGATTTACAAAACCCAAACCCCGTCCCCTTTTCACCCCCGATTTTCCGGCCAAAGTCCGGCCACCCTCAGACGCAGCTCCGACCACGTCCTAAATACGTTAATCACTGAAAATTAAGTTTAAAATCGTTTCAAATCGGTCCTAGTGCTTGAATCGAACCCATAACCATCTTTAATTCCTGCTGAAACGCTCGATTTCCTGATGAAATCCCCGAAACCAAAACACCAAAAAATTTCTAACCGTTCAACGTTCATATCGCGTTAAAAACTCAATTAATGGAATCCATAACAATCGATTAACTATTCCTAACATACTACCACTCGCAATTTCATCTAGGAAGCACACAAATCTCTCATTCGTATATCAATTCTTTTGCGAAACCACCATTGATTGAACAGTATGTAACACCCGGATATTTATTATTTTGAAGCCGGTGGCGAAAGAAAAGAAAATAAAGTCCAAAAGTCGAGGGACCAAACTCGCCAACGAAGAAAAGTTGGGAAAATGTGGTGATATATGTAGGGAGAGGGCAGCCCACTCTCCCCACACTCACATTTCAGCTTACAAAGAGAAGAATAGAGAGAAAGAAGAGAAAAAGAGGAAACAGTGTTGGTTCGGGTCGGTTCGGGTCGCCAAAATTGTCGTGAAGCAAGCCGAATCGAAGCTCTTGTCGTTGTGCTCGTTTAGGTGAGTTCTAGGACCCCTCTTTTACATGTTTTTGAATGATTTTGGGGCTGGAACACATCTGAAAACCCTTTTTCGCGTTTTTGGGTGAAGACCCGTATGTATGTGTGTATGTATGCGTAGGACCCGTTTGGGGCTTGATTTCTTACTTGGTTGTGCTTGAATAATGTTATGGTATGCATCCCTAAGGTTTAGGATGGTCGATTTAGGCTTAAAATGGGTTTAGATGAGGTTGGAGGCCGAAAACCCTCGGCTGCAGTCGGGTTGAACTGCATTCTGCATCAGTTAGGGCTAGGCGACCGACTGGAGGCCGAATGGAGGCCATACGGCCGATTAGGGTGCGATTGGGATTCATTCGCACGACTGGAGGGCCAGTCGCATGGGGTCATGCGACTGAAGGTTCATTCGCACGACTGAAGGTCCAGTCGCATAGGTGTTCATCCGCATTGTCCATTCGCACGACTGGATGTTCATTCGCATAGGTGTTCATCCGTATTAGTTCAATCGCATGATGTTCAGTCGCATGGAGGCCATGCGACTGAAGGGTGTCCATACGCCCGAATAGGGCTGTTGAACCGAGGAAGGTGTAGATTGACTTCTGACTTTTGGGGGAAGTGCAGATGTAAGTTTTGATGTAAAGGTTCCCATAAGAGTTTTAAGATGACGATCGAGGTCTTAGAAAGCATGTTGGGCATGATGAGGGTGATGATGTTGCATGTTGTGTATGTATGATGTTGCCCTGTATGATGTGATGTTGATGCATGTTAATGTTCCTTATTATGATGTATGTTTATCTTCCTATGGCTTTACCTATTATGATGAATGAACGAAGTATTGTAACGTAAAGTGAAAGATAAAGAAAGAGGAACATGATGAATGAATGCATGTATTAATGAACGAATGAAACGTCTTGCACACATCGAATACGGGTCCTTCTTGGTGATTGACCCTGAATGTAGAACCTCTACCGCTCACCCCTAGTACTGTGGCATACGTTTAGCTGTTCATTTGTTGACTTCGGCCCAGTAGCTAAGACTGATGGTTACTCCTAGTACTGTGGCATACGTTTAGCTGTTCATTTGTTGAGTTCGGCCCGGTAGCTACGACTAACCGGGGTGTAGCACATGGTATTGGTATGGATGATGTCCGATGCGCAAGTAAGGTAATGAAAGAACGAATGAACGAATGATGAAGATAATAATGATATTATCTATGTGTACGTACGATGTGTGATCATGTAAAAGTAACGAACGGTTTTATATGAAAGTAAAGTATGTTTTATTTATAAAACTAGAACTCACTCAGCAACGCTGACTTTGATGTGTTTCCAGTTGGCAGGTAATGTTGCTGAGGATGGCACGGGCGACTACTCAGCTCTTTTGGGATGGCATTCTTTTGATTAATGTTTTTGCATTGTAATGCGAACAAACTATTTTTGTAACGAATGTTGTATTAGTTTGCAAAAGCATTTACATGGAAATGAAAAAGTGTTTTAGTTTTCCGCTGCGATTTATTAAATACTAATGTAATTATATGTTTTATGTGCGATGAGAACCCAGCTGTAAGCGTCCCGGGAACGGGGCCTTACAAGTTGGTATCAGAGCCAAAGTTTAAGTGAAATGGGTAAATTTTCAAAATAAACCTAATCTTAAACTGAGAATGGGACGGAATGGGAATGGGATGCCAATCCGAGTAGCTGCGTGCCATCAGGTATTTTCGTTAAGTTAACTGGTTTTATGTGCGCATGGTATGTGTTATGTGTTATACGTAGATTTAAATACTGATGTAGTCAGGACAGGTAATACTTGGGGTATGAAGAGTAAAGTAAGTGGCTAATCACAACTGGCCACTGTAATTAGGGACTTACTATACTTGACATAAACTGAGTTGTTTCCTTGAATGACCGTGTTGGTGTTTGAATCTTTCAGTGTGCGTGTGATGGCCGGAGGTAGATCTTCGAAAGCTTCTAGGGGTGGAGGTCACGGTGCTGAACCGCGACCTAAGAGAGGAGACCCAGAGTTGAGAGGGTGGTTCATGAAGAACCAGAGACCCCTCATCCGTAGGGTGGCGACGAAAGCGCCAATCTGAGAGCCTCAGTAAAGGAGGCTGTTGTAGAAGAAGTCCATCAGGTCATGCAGACAATCTTACCGTCTGTGGTGACTGAAGTTATTAAGGCTGTACGAGAAGGGGAAAGAAAAGAAAGAAACAGATCCTCTGGAGAACGGGAACAACCAGAGCCGGAAACGATTCTGTCTGATGATGAAGAGGAAGAAGAAGAGCCTGTGCCAGAGGCAGTGCGAGGATGTAACTACGGGGCATTTATGAGATGCAAGCCCCCTACTTTTGATGGAAACGGTACCGCTACAGCTGCTCACCGGTGGGTGAGGGAAATGGAAGCTGTTCTCGATATCAGCGAGTGTCGAGAGGATCAAAAAGTGAAGTTTGCTACCCACTCTTTTGTGGATTCAGCTCTGTGCTGGTGGGACAACATTGTCCAAGCTGAGGGTAGTAGGGCCATTGGGAAAATGAAATGGCCTGAGCTGAGAAGGTTGGTGATTGAGGAGTTTGTCCTCACAGAGAAATGGATAAGTTGGAAAGGGAGTTTTTACAATTGGAGGCTGGAACCATGACACACCAGCAGTATACCACCAAGTTTAATGAAATGGCACGGCTTGTGCCTGATCAGGTGACGCCTCTGTCTCGGAAAATCAAGAGGTACATTCAGGGTTTACCGGTGGATGTTCGCCGCATATGATCGCCGCCCGACCAAGCACGTTTAGGTCGGCAGTTGATTTGGCAGGGAGGTTGTATGACGAGCGGGAGGTGGTGGTGACTGAGGCGAGTAGGAAGGGTGGTGGTGATCGGAACTGGAACGGGAAACGGTTCGGTCGGGGTGATGCCCCGATGGGTAACAAAAAGGCACGGGTGGATGAATGCCGTGTGGTCACATCAAGTGCGGGGTTGAAAAGGTGTGGCAAGTGTGGAAGGGAGCATAGCGGGGAATGTAGGTTTGGGTCAAACTTGTGCTTCAAGTGTGGGAAGACAGGGCATATGGCGAAGGATTGCATGTCGGGCAAATGTTTTAACTGTGGGGAAACTGGTCATATGAGCAGAGATTGTAAGAAGTCGAGGACTGAGGGTTCAGGGGTGAAGAAGACAGGAAGTGATGGGCCGAGGGCGAGCGCCAGAGCGTTCACCATGACACAGGAGGAGGCTAGGACGGACCCTGACGTTGTGTCCGGTACGTTTCTAGTGAACCAGACTTTAGCTTCTGTGTTATTTGATTCGGGTGCTAGTAGGAGTTTTGTTTCTGCTGCTTTCTGTGCTAAGCTGCCTGTTAGTAGTAGACGTGTTGATGCGCCATTTGATGTAGAAACTGCCATAGGTAAGTCTACCAGGATTTCTGAGATGATAGAGAATTGTGAAGTGGAACTTGAGGGTCATAGGTTTCCTGTTAGACCGTTCGTGATGACCTTGGGTGGTTTCGATTTGGTTCTTGGGATGGATTGGTTGGCGGATTTCGAGGCGAACATTGTGTGTCGCAAGAAGATGGTTCGGTTGACAGCGCCTGACGGATGTTTGGTAACGGTTTATGGTGATCGGGTTACTACGATTCCGAAGGTGATCTCAATGGCGGTGGCGGGAAAGTGTATGAGGCGTGGATGTAGCGCCTACTTGGCTTATGTAAAGGATGTGGATACACCAACACCACAACTAGCTGATGTACCAGTTGTGTGTGACTTTCCAGACGTGTTCCGAGAAGACTTATCAGGAGTGCCACCTGACAGAGAGATTGAATTTCAGATTGATCTGATACCGGGTGCCCAACCTCCTGTTGCCAAGGCACCATATCGGTTGGCTCCAACCGAGATGAACGAGTTGATGGAGCAGTTGCGAGAGCTGCTTGATAAGGGGTTCATTAGACCGAGTATCTCTCCTTGGGGTGCTCCGGTCCTATTTGTAAAGAAGAAGGATGGTAGTATGAGGATGTGCATTGACTACCGCGAACTGAACAAGTTGACAGTGAAGAACTGCTACCCTTACCGAGGATAGATGATTTGTTCGACCAGCTTCAGGGTGCTAGTTGGTTCTCGAGAATAGATCTTCGGTTTGGCTATCATCAGTTGAAGGTAAGGAACACGATATCCCTAAAACAGCTTTCCGCACGCGCTATGGTCATTACGAGTTTCTTGTCATGTCCTTTGGTTTGACCAACGCGCCAGCTGCTTTTATGGATCTGATGAACCGTGTGTGTCGGCCTATGTTGGAGAAATCGGTGATTGTGTTTATTGATGATATCCTGATTTATTCGAAGAGCAAGATTGAGCATGCCGGTCACATTCGAGAGATACTGGAGACGTTAAGAAGGGAGAAATTGTATGCTAAATTCTCCAAGTGCGCGTTTTGGTTGCGCGAAGTTCAGTTTTTGGGTCATGTGGTGAATCCTGACGGGATTATGGTTGCCCCGGCGAAGGTGGAGGCGGTTATGCAATGGAGGTCACCAAAGACGCCATCCGAGATCCGTAGTTTCTTGGGCTTGGCGGGCTACTATAGAAGATTCATCCAAGACTTCTCTAAGATTGCTTCTCCACTAACTAAGTTGACCCAAAAGGATGTGAAGTTTGTATGGGGTCAAGCTCAAGAGAAGGCGTTCGAAGAGCTGAAGGTAAGACTGACTCAAGCTCCTGTTCTGTCATTACCGATGGAAGCGAAGATCTGGTGGTTTATTCTGATGCTTCCTTCTCAGGGTTGGGGTGTGTGTTAATGCAGAGAGGGAAGGTTATAGCCTATGCATCCGACAATTGAAAGTCCATGAGGTTAATTATCCACTCATGACTTGGAGCTAGCAGCCGTGGTCTTTGCACTAAAGATTTGGAGGCACTATCTCTACGGGACGAAGTGCACCATATTCACCGATCATAAGAGCTTGAAGTACTTCTTCGAGCAAAAGGATCTGAACATGAGGCAGAGGAGATGGTTGGAACTTATAAAGGATTATGATTGCGAGATCCATTACCATCCAGGCAAAGCTAATGTGGTGGCGGATGCCCTTAGTCGAAAGGAAAGGCCCGAACCGATTCGGGTGAAAGCTTATCAACTAATCATGACCTCTGATGTGATGAAGCAAATCAAGGAGTTTCAAGATGAGGCATTGAAAGAAGATCATCTTAACTCGGAAAGAATGAGAGGTCTGGTTGGGGAATTGGGTGAAAACACACTCGGTGTTAGAACTCGATTCGGCCGTGTGTGGATTCCTCGTTTGGGGGATCTACGGGTGAAGATAATGGATGAAGCTCAAAAGACTCGATACTCCATTCATCCTGGTGCCACGAAAATGTACCATGACATGAAGAAAGATTATTGGTGGCCGAGTATGAAGCGTGACGTGGTGGAGTATGTGAGTAAGTGCCTTACTTGCTTACAGGTGAAGCAGAGCATCAAAAGCCGTATGGGAAGATACAACCTTTGGATATACCGGAATGGAAGTGGGAGCACATCACCATGGACTTCATTACGAAGCATCCACGTACTCCGAAAGGGTACGATGCCATATGGGTGATAGTTGATCGTTGACGAAGAGTGCTCACTTTCTACCGATCCGCGAGACGTATTCATCTGAGAGGTTGGCCGAACTGTTCATCATGGAAATTGTAACTCGTCATGGTGTGCCGGTATCTATTGTGTCTGATCGTGACACTCGGTTTACATCTAAATTTTGGAAGAAATTCCACGACGCTATGGGGACGAGGTTACATATTAGCACGGCTTATCATCCCCGACTGATGGTCAGTCAGAAAGGACCATTCAGACACTGGAAGACATGCTCCGGGCATGTGTGATCGATTTTGGTGGAAGTTGGGATGACCACTTACCGTTAGCCGAATTCTCATACAACAACAACTATCATGCCAGTATTGGTATGCCACCATATGAGATGCTATACGGTAGGAGATGCAGAACACCCGTTGTTGGGGTGATATGGTCAGAAGGAATTGGGGAGCGTCGAGGTAATCGAGGCTACGACAGAGAAGCTTGAAAAGATTAAAGCCTTTATGAAGGCAGCCAAAGATAGACAGAAGTCGTATGCCGATAAGCGACGTAGGACAATTGAGTTCCAGGTGGGTGACGGGTTATGTTGAAGGTCTCACCTTGGAAGGGTATTATCAGATTCAGAAAGCGGGGCAAGTTGAGCCCAAGATATATAGGCCCTTTCCGAATCATTGCTCGAGTAGGGGAGGTGGCCTATAGATTGGAGTTGCCAGATGAGTTAAGTGGATTCACCCGACATTCCATGTATCTCATCTGAGAAAGTGTATAGCTGATGAAGACATGATTGTTCCACTGGAGGACATTGAAATAGATGAAAGGCTCAATTATGTGGAGCAACTGGTGGCAATCATCGATCGTAAAGAAAAGAGGCTAAGAAATAAAGTGGTTCCTCTGGTGCGTGTACAGTGGAAGCACAGGAAGGGATCCGAGTCAACATGGGAGACTGAAGAAGAAATGAGACAGCATTATCCACGTTTGTTCGAAGAATAACAGGTTTCGGGGACGAAACCTATTTAAGGGGGGTGGACTTGTAACACCGGATATTTATTATTTTGAAGCGGTGGCGAAAGAAAAGAAAATAAAGTCCAAAAGTCGAGGGACCAAACTCGCCAACGAAGAAAAGTTGGGAAAATGTGGTGATATATGTAGGGAGAGGGCAGCCCACTCTCCCCACACTCACATTTCAGCTTCAAAGAGAAGAATATAGAGAAAGAAGAGAAAAAGAGGAAAAAGTGTTGGTTCGGGTCGGTTCGGGTCGCCAAAATTGTCATGAAGCAAGCGAATCGAAGCTCTTGTCGTTGTGCTCGTTTAGGTGAGTTCTAGGACCCCTCTTTACATGTTTTTGAATGATTTTGGGGCTGGAACACATCTGAAAACCCTTTTTCGTGTTTTTGGGTGAACCCGTATGTATGCGTGTATGTATGCGTAGGACCCGTTTGGGGCTAGATTTCTTGCTTGGTTGTGCTTGAATAATGTTATGGTATGCATCCCTAAGGTTTAGGATGGTCGATTTAGGCTTAAAATGGGTTTAGATGAGTTTGGAGGCCGAAAACCCTCGGCTGCAGTCGGGTGAACTGCATTCTGCATCAGTTAGGGCTAGGCGACCGACTGGAGGCCGAATGCAGGCCATACGGCCGATTAGGGTGCGATTGGATTCATTCGCACGACTGGAGGGCCAGTCGCATGGGGGTCATGCGACTGAAGGTTCATTCACACGACTGAAGGTCCAGTCGCATAGGTGTTCATCCGCATTGTCCATTCGCACGACTGGATGTTCATTCGCATAGGTGTTCATCCGTATTAGTTCAATCGCATGATGTTCAGTCGCATGGAGGCCATGCGACTGAATGGTGTCCATACGCCCGAATAGGGCTGTTGAACCCGAGGAAGGTGTAGATTGACTTCTGACTTTCGGGGAAAGTGCAGATGTAAGCTTTGATGTAAAGGTTCCAATAAGAGTTTTAAGATGACGATGAGGTCTTAGAAAGCATGTTGGGCATGATGAGGGTGATGATGTTGCATGTTGTGTATGTATGATGTTGCCCTGTATGATGTGATGTTGATGCATGTTAAGGTTCCTTATTATGATGTATGTTTATCTTTCCTATGGCTTTACCTATTATGATGAATGAACGAAGTATTTTGTAACGTAAAGTGAAAGATAAAGAAAGAGGAACATGATGAATGAATGCATGTATTAATGAACGAATGAAACGTCTTGCACACATCGGATACCGGGTCCTTCTTGGTGATTGACCCTGAATGTAGAACCTCTACCGCTCACCCCTAGTACTGTGGCATACGTTTAGTTGTTCATTTGTTGACTTCGGCCCAGTAGCTAAGACTGATGGTTACTCCTAGTACCGTGGCATACGTTTAGCTGTTCATTTGTTGAGTTCGGCCCGGTAGCTACGACTAACCGGGGTGTAGCACATGGTATTGGTATGGATGATGTCCGATGCGCAAGTAAGGTAATGAAAGAACGAATGAACGAATGATGAAGATAATAATGATATTATCTATGTGTACGTACGATGTGTGATCATGTAAAAGTAACGAACGGTTTTATATGAAGGTAAAGTATGTTTTATTTATAAAACTAGAACTCACTCAGCAACGCTGACTTTGATGTGTTTCCAGTTGGCAGGTAATGTTTGCTGAGGATGGCACGGGCGACTACTCAGCTCTTTTGGGATGGCATTCTTTTGATTAATGTTTTTGCATTGTAATGCGAACAAACTATTTTTGTAACGAATGTTGTATTAGTTTGCAAAAGCATTTACATGGAATGAAAGTGTGTTTTAGTTTTCCGCTGCGATTTATTAAATACTAATGTAATTATATGTTTTATGTGCGATGAGAACCCAGCTGTAAGCGTCCCGGGAACGGGGCCTTACACAGTATCATCTGGGTCATTCCAATTGAAATTAACAGAGGGCTTTTGCTTATCAATGTCCCTGGAAGCTTCCTGTAAGATGAATTGAATTATTAATTACAATTGCGCTGTGAACCGACTTCGATTAGGTCGCGGCTGTTCTTCGTTCTGTTCCACTTTCGAGCCATCATCAATCGGGTAAATAAAAACAATTATATACGCGTAATTACATGGGGAATCAAAGCCCCATGTTCTTTCTCATAAACATCATCGATTTGATCTTCAATTTTGATTCAAATCAAACTAGGGTTCTTATGAAATTGGGGCTATTCTGAAACGGGTGTTCTTAAGATTTGAGAACCAAGTAAAACCGCGGCTAAGGCCTTGGTTCACTGGTTCCCCACTCACATTCTGAGTTACAGGTCCCGGGTTTGAACCCGACGACCTCCAATTTAATTTTTTTGGCTTTTCAGCCTTTAAAAAAAGTATATAAAATTTTCTGAAAATTATAAAAAGAGTTTTGTAAACTTTGATTATTTTTAAAGCTATCCTATTATTTTCTACAAATTTATCACTTTAAACACCTTAACAATTTTCTTATAAAATAAAATTTAACAAAGTTTATTTTTATAAAAATAGACTTTATATAATATTAGTAAATCATTTATTATTATTTAGATACTATACAATTATGGATTAATTATGATAATTATAGAATTTATATATTTTATAATTAACATTCACAAATTGTTATAAAGGATTTAATTTCCTTAAAATTGATACATGACATTTCTCTTGGACTAAAGCATATATATGATCTCTCTAACCAACGTCATTTAATTATTAAAACCCTCAAATACCAATTTGAAACCCTAGTCTCGTTTAACCATTAAATATATTATTAAATTGTAACATTGTAAATATATACTTGTTTTAGGTGCGTTGTGAAGGTCTACGTTGAAACGTTGCTTGTTATTATTCATATTAATCATCAAATATATATTATTGATCATGTGAGTATTCTATACCCCTTTTTCCTATTTTCACACTTTGGGGTGAAACATGTTAACTTATACTATTGCACTTGTAAACTTATTTGGGACTTGTAAACCTATGGCGATTCATCTTGTAAAGTTGTGGTTAGTTGAACTTTGGTGATTACCATGTTATGGCGTTATATGTACAATCATTAACTATTGCTAGCCCAGCGAAGTCATAGATCTATGGGCAAGACAAGCCTGCTTTGGTTGATCCAAATAGGGAGATAGGCCTGGTTATGATGTGATGCCTTATGTTTGATGTGTGTTATGCATGTATGTTGTTGCCTGTATGGTGATGATGTATGTTTATGTTTATGTGTGTTGCTTATTACGTACGTATGTCTTCCCTTGGCTTTGCATTGAACGTTAATAAATGTAATGAAAGTATTATGTAACGTAAAATGGAAGATAATGAAAAGAGGAACGTAATGAATGAATGCATGCATGAATGAATATAAGAGAAGTACAGAGAGGCTTGAAAGCAATATGTACAGAGGTGCACGACTCTTAATGCCTTAAGCTCTACCGCGTGAGGTTCAGCAAATCCTAGAGTGTGCATGTAGGGGTTCCAGTCTTTGTGACTGACCTCTAGAGGTGTTACCCATGACGGTGGGGGTGTTGTTACCCATTTCTATGGGGGTGTTACCCACGACGGTGGGGTGTTGTTACCCATTTCTATGGGGGTGTTACCCACGATGGTGAGGTGTTGTTACCCATTTCTATGGGGGTGTTACCCACGATGGTGGGGGTGTTGTAACCCATTTCTATGGGGGTGTTACCGACGATGGTGGGGGTGTTGTTACCTGAGTTATGTATAACTTCGGGGGTGTGGCATAAAGCCAAGCATAGTTATGAGGTGAGCGAATCTGTGTCGCAACAGACTCGAAAGAGGTCCTTGTCGCGTATCCTGGTATTGTGTCAGTCTTCGGACATGATTCGAGGGTTTGTTTGTCAGACCCCGGCACAGTATCAGTCTTCGGACATGAGTCGGGGATATTGCATGAGACGAGATAATGAGGTGAGCGACTTTGTGTTGCAACAGACTCGGATGGAGTTCAATCCCTATGATTGACTCATATGGGATCTTTGTTGCCTATCATGGTGATGTGTCAGTCTTCGGACATGAGTCGAGGGTTTGTGAGCAGGCCCCGACACAGCATCAGTCTTCGGACATGAGATATTGCAAGAGACAAGATTCGAGTGATAAAGAGTAATGAACGGAAGATCATGTATGAAAGAATGAACGTAAATGAATTATCGTAATAATGTACAAAACAGGATCCTTGTCATTCGACCTCAGTAATCGTGGCTGAGTGCCACGAAGAGGGTAAAGTCTGACCGGATCTAGAAAGAGAAATGAACGATAATGTAATACGTTGAATGAACAAGTTAATGAACATAATGACAAAGATAATAATGATATTATCTGTATGTACGTATGATGCATGATCACGAACGGTTGTATAGTATAGTATGTTATGAAAGAACGGTTTTAACGAAAGTAAAGAATTTTATTATAAAACTAGAACTCACGCAGCGTCGCTGACTTTTGTATGCATGATAGTTGGCAGTATATGTTGATACTGGGGAGTTGAAGGCATGGATGCCTAAGCTACTGGGAGCATTTTGAGGCTGGCATCCGTATTTTGACATGTCATGTATTTTGAGATGAAAACTAATGTTGTGAATGACATGTTTTAGTTATAAATGAAAGTTTTAAATTCTGCTGCAAAACTAATGTATGTTTTCTAATGTTTTATGTGCGATGAACCACCAGCTGTAAGGTGCCCGGGAACGGGGCCTTACAAGTTGGTATGAGAGCAAAAGTTTAAGTGAATTGGGTAAATATAATCTTAAACTGAGAATGGGACTAAAAGGAAAAGGGATGCCAGTCCTAGTAGCTACGTGCCTGTAGGTAAAGGTTTTTATCTAAATGTTTTATGTAAGTTAATGTTAAATGGCATTATGTGCGCATGTTATGTGGCTTGTGTGCTAATGTGTAGATTTAGATACTGATGTAGTCGGGATAGGAAATGCTTGGGGTATGAAGAGTAAAGTAAGTGGCTAATCACAACTGGCCACTGTAATTAGGGACTTACTATACTTGACATAAACTGAGTTATAACCTTGAATGACCATGTTAGTGTTTGAATCTTATAGTGTGTTAGAAGATGGTTGGTGGTAAATCTTCAAAAGCTTCACGAGGTGGAGGTGGTGGTGGATGTGGTGCTTAACCACGAGTCACAAAAGGAAGGTCTAGGGCTGAAGGAGCAGCCAATGAGGAACCCGAGACCCCTTATCAGGAGGGCGGTGATGAGAATGCTAATCAGAGAGCCTCGATGAGAGAGGCAGTCAGGGAGGAAGTGCATCAGGTTATGCAGACCATCCTACCGTCTGTGGTGATCGAAGTTATGAAGGCGGTTAAAGATGGGGAGAGACTGGAAAGGGGTAGATCTTCAGGCGAAAGGAGACAACCAGAGGCTGAAACGGTTTTCTTCGATGACGAAGAGGACGAAGAGGAAGAGCCTGCGCTGGAGGCGGCATGAGGCTGTAACTATGGGGCGTTTCAATGATGCAAGCCCCCAATTTTTGATGGAAACGGCACTGCTGCTACCGCTCACCGATGGGTGAGAGAGATGGAAGCGGTATTGAATATCAGCGAGTGCCGGGAGGATCAGAAAGTAAAGTTTGCTGCCCATTCTTTTGTGGACTCGACTCTGTGGGACAATATTGTCCAGGTTGAGGGAAGCAGGGCTATCGGGAGGATGCGATGGTCAGAGTTGAAAAGGCTGGTGATTGAGGAATTATGTCCTCACCGTGAGATGGATAAAGTTGAAAGAGAGTTCTTGCAGCTGGAGGTGGGAACGATGACACATCAGCAATATACCGCTAAATTCAATGGGATGGCACGTCTGGTGCCGGATTAGGTGGCACCTCTTTCACGAAAGATCAAGAGGTACATTCAGGGCTTGCCGGCGGACATCCGTAGGCACATGACCACTGCCCGACCGAGCACGTTTAGGTCGGCGATTGATTTGGCGGGGAGATTGTATGATGAAAGATATGTGATGGCGACTGAAAGTAGCAAGAAAGGAGACGGTGATCAAGGATGGAACGGGAAGAGATTGGAATGTGGCGGAACCGCTTCGGGTGATAAAGGTGCACGAGTGGATGATCAACGTGTGATCATAACCGGTGCGGGGTCGAAAAGGTGTGACAAGTGTGGACACAGGCACCCCGGGGAATGCAGGCTGGGGGGCAATGTCTGTTTCTGTTGTGGGAGGACCGGACATGTGGTGAAGAACTGCGGTATGGGGAGGTGTTATTCCTGTGGTGAGGAAGGTCACATGACCAGGGATTGCAAGAAGCCGAGAGCGGAAGGTTCGGGAACGAAGAAGATCGGAGGAAGCTCCGGTACGAGGAAGGAGAACAGAGGGTGAAGGCTAGAGCCTTCGCTATGACCGGGAGGAGGCTAGGTCAAACTCCGAGGTAACGTCAGGTACGTTCTTGCAAGTTTAGATTATCGCATCTATGCTTTAATTATGACGTTAGTAGTAGTTTTGTTGCCGTTGTTTTTTGTGATGTTGCACATTAGGGGTAGGGAGATCGATGAGCCGTCGATGTAAGAATTGCTCTTAGTAAGTCTACCAGGTTACCTAATGCCCTAGAGGATTGCATGATAGAATTGAGAGAGAGCGTTTGTTCCTGCTAGGCTGTTCAAGACAGATATAGGTAGGTAGACATGTATCTTCAGGTGAGTTGATCAGTAGACTATGACTCAAACCCCAAGTGTTGCAAGAAGATGGATTGATCAACCGTGCACAACTAGCGTTCGGTGATGACCTACGACAATGAAGTATGAGGAAGGCTTCGACCAGGAAAGCAGATTGCTTGATTTGAAATCAATTAAAGCCAATATTAAAGTGTGGAGGGTCATTCCCGGTTGTTGCTTAGGTAGGAGAAGTGGCACATCGACTGGAGCTACCTGATGAGTTAAGTGGATTTCATCTGATGTTCCATGCATCTCGTCTAAGAAAGAGCTCAACCGATGAGGATATGATCATGCTACTAGAGGATACGGAGATGGACAGAGTATCCAACCACGATGAGCAACTAGTGACCATTACTAATAAGAAGAAGAGAATAGACTAAGGAGGATGATGGTTTCACTTGTGCGGGTGCAGTGAAGCCTAAAGAGATCTGAGTTTAAATGCAAGATCAAGAAGAGGTGAGACAGTGTTACCCGTAACTGTTTGAGAAGCGACAGGTTTCGGGGACGAAACCTCTTTAAGGGGGGTAGACTTGTAACACCCTGAAATTTCTACTTAAACGTAAGGAAAGAAAAGTTAATGGAAAGAATAGAAATTGTGCGCAAGTGGAAGGGGAAAAAGTTTACAAAGTACACTTTTATTATTTTAAAGATTTAAGGGCATGGGTGCCCATTATTTCTTCTTCATCTTTTTCTTCACGGCTGAAAAGAAGAAGAGAGAGAGAGAGAGAGCCTGGTTCTAGAGAGAGAAAGAGGAAGAAGAAGCTGAAAAAGGTAAGTCTTCTCTTGTTTGAGCTTGGTTTCAGTTGGGCATTGAGTTCTTGACCGAAGTTCCGGTTGTTTAGAGTTTGTTTTTGGGATTCAAGAGCTGAATCGAAGGTGGGACTCGAACAGGAAGAGTGTGGCTCAAAAGCTGCTTAAGGTGAGTTTCTAGAACCCCTCTTTTACGGATTTTTAACTGATTTGGGGCTATTATGCATACTAAGTAAACGTTTTGAAAGAAACCATGGGTTTACAGTTTTATGTCTGAATGTTGTATGTATGTATGCATGTTATAGTGATGATTATGGGTTATAGATGTTGTTTAGCATGCTTAGATGTCCTTAGTATGTTAGATATGTGTTTGGGTATGCTTAGAATGAGAATCGGGTGAAGATGATAACATAGAAAACATTTCAGAATGATTCAGACGAACATGAACAGTGGTCCATGCGCCATGCGCCAAAGGGGTAGTCCATGCACCTGAATTGCTGGCCATGCGCCCAAAGGGATGACCCATGCGCCCAAAGGGGAGGCCCATGCGCCCAAAGGGGAGGCCCATGCGCCCAAAGGGGAGGCCCATGCGCCCAAAGGGGAGGCCCATGCGCCCAGTAATTGGCCAAGCATCCATGTTGCTGGCCATGCACCCAGCAGATGGCCCATGCGCCTAAAATGGCTGGCCATGCGCCCAGCAGAGATGCCCATACGCCTGAATTGTGCCATGCGCCCAAAGTGTTAAAATGTTAAAGTGTTGATGCGTCTAAACAGGGCAGAAATGCCCAAACAGTGTCCATGCGCCCAGATTATTTTATACTTAGAATTTTTATGCTCATGCGCGTGGAATGACCCATGCGCCCACTTTGGACTTAAGGTTCTCTAAGTGGTTTTTAAGGGGTAAAATGGGGAGATAGGCCTGGTTATGATGTGATGCCTTATGTTTGATGTGTGTTATGCATGTATGTTGTTTCCTATATGGTGATGATGTATGTTTATGTTTATGTGTGTTCCTTATTACGTATGTATGTCTTCCCTTGGCTTTGCATTGAACGTTAATAAATGTAGTGAAAGTATTATGTAACGTAAAGTGGAAGATAATGAGAAGAGGAACGTAATGAATGAATGCATGCATGAATGAATATAAGAGAAGTACAGAGAGGCTTGAAAGCAATATGTACAGAGGTGCACGGCTCTTAATGCCTTAAGCTCTACCGCGTGAGGTTTAGCAAATCCTAGAGTGTGCACGTAGGGGTTCCAGTCTTTATGACTGACCTCTAGAGGTGTTACCAACGACGGTGGGGGTGTTGTTACCCATTTCTATGGGGGGTTACCCACGACGGTAGGGGTGTTGTTACTCATTTCTATGGGGGTGTTACCCACGACGGTGGGGGTGTTGTTACCCGAGTTATGTATAACTTCGGAGGTGTGGCATAAAGCCAAACATAGTTATGAGGTGAGCGACTCTGTGTCGCAACAGACTCGAAAGAGGTCCTTGTCGCGTATCCCGGTACTATGTCAGTCTTCGAACATGAGTCGAGGTTTGTTTGTCAGACCCCGACACAGTATCAGTCTTCGGACATGAGTCGGGGATATTGCATGAGACGAGATAATGAGGTGAGCGACTTTGTGTTGCAACAGACTTGGATGGAGTTCAATCCCTATGATTGACTCATATGGGATCTTTATCGCGTATCATGGTGCTGTGTCAGTCTTCGGATATGAGTCGGGGGTTTGTGAGCAGGCCCCGACACAACATCAGTCTTCGGACATGAGATATTGCAAGAGACAAGATTCGAGTGATAAAGAGTAATGAACGGAAGATCATGTATGAAAGAATGAACGTATGAATGATCGTAAATGAATTATCGTAATAATGTATAGAACAGGATCCTTGTCATTCGACCTCAGTAATCATGGCTGAGTGCCACGAAGAGGGTAAAGTCTGACCGGATCTAGAAAGAGAAATGAACGATAATGTAATACGTTGAATGAACAAGTTAATGAACTTAATGACGAAGATAATAATGATATTATCTGTATGTACGTAGGATGCATGATCACGAACGGTTGTATAGTATAGTATGTTTTGAAAGAACGGTTTTAACGAAAGTAAAGTATTTTATTATAAAACTAGAACAAACCCAGCGTCGCTGACTTTTGTATGCATGGTAGTTGGCAGGTATATGTTGATGCTGAGGAGTTGCTGGCATGGATGCATAAGCTACTCGGAGCATTTTGAGGCTGACATCCGTATTTTGACATGTCATGTATTTTGAGATGTAAACTAATGTTGTGAATGATATGTTTTACTTATAAATGAAAGTTTTAAATTCCGCTGCAAAACTAATGTATGTTTTCTAATGTTTTATGTGCAATGAACCACGAGCTGTAAGGTGCCCGGGAACGGAGCCTTACGGGTCAACACGGTTTGTGCATGAAAGAAATATTTGTACTCAGGTTAAGTAACCTTTCACTTCCACCATTTAATATATATAGTCAATTGGATGAAGAATTCATTTGTAAACTATAAAAATTCATTACTTCTAGCTTAAAACAACCTTACTCGTGTGGATTATGTCATGTCAACAAGTGATGAAGTGTTGGTTATGTTAAAGGATAACAGTTGAACTAGAAAGGTTTAAGTTTTATTGAATGCATAAAGGCTGCTTTAATGGCAGAGAACTTACAATGGATATAAAGACATAATTAACTCTAAACAAAAAATCCTAACAACATTTATTGTTCTGAACGGACCCGAAAGACCCGTTTAAACAATTGACTGAACCATACTTTAACCAACCAGCTAGAAGCTTCCTCCTAGCTTCAGATAAACTCAACAAGATTTTCTACATGTGATTAGAAGTTTTCAATGGATAAACTTCAGATAATTTAATGATACAATTAAGGGAGAATTGACTGTTATCAAATTCAATAGGTAGCCTTCCAAGAGAGGGAAAAATTTTGAACTTTGTTATATAAAATATAAATGTTTCAAAGTAAACAAAGATGATTGCCTAAAATATATATTTATGTTCTCAAAGATGTCAATATGCTTCACTTAAAATAGACTATCAAATAACTTTGGTATAGTAACTCAGGAATTATCAATATAGCCTAATTGAGATTCCAGTTCCGGGTGGGTCATCAATGGGTCACTCTAAGCCACAAAAAAGGAAAAAGTCAAACATCAAGAGTCAAGACAATGCCATGTGATTTGGTGGTAACACAGAATGTCCTACATATACAAACTTTAGCATCAAACATCAAGACAAGCATGATGAGGGATTGGGTGTTCGTTATATACATTTCAATTGTAATCACTCCTTTTTGGTCATAAATGCCAACTCTTAAAATGTTTGAAGATACAAAGACAATACCATGTGATTTGGTGGTAACAAAGAATGTCCTACATATACAAACGTTACCATCAACTATCAACACAAGATGATGAGGGATGTGGTATTTGTACGTTTTATATCATAACCGATCATTCTTGATCACAAATGCCCATTTTTTTATTTGCTCTCTTTTGGAGGTAGGTGGACAAAACCATGTGATGTTTCTTTTCTATCATGTATCTTTGTCTATTAGAAAAACCCTTGTTATAAATACATGTCAATATGTATGAATCAACCACAACTTCTTTGAAAATACTTCACATAATATTTTCACCAGTATTAATATTCTCCCATCAACCTCTTTTTAGTTAAAATATTGATCCTCCCCTCTTCAAAAATGGCCATCTTAATGCCAAGGATCATTCAAGCGAAAAAAATTCTTAGATCGTTCTCAAATGGAAGCAGCGCCTCAACATCTATGGACATCCCAAAAGGTTATTTTGCGATTTATGTTGGGGAAGAAGAGAAAAGGTGATTTGTTGTTCCTGTATTAGTCTTAAGTCAACCAGCCTTTCAAGAATTACTACACTTGGCAAAGGAAGTGTTCGGGTACAGTCATCCAATGGGTGGCCTCACCATTCCATGTAGTGAAGAAGTATTTGTTGGAAATTTATTGATAATATTAATATGGTTATTAATATTTAGTCAATAAATTGTAGTGTTGAATGAAAATTAATGTGACATTAGGAATTAATAGTGTGGGAAATTGTGTCCCACATTGGAGGAAAGAGAGAATATAAAATGGTTATATTCTATAACCTCTTGTCTATATTGTTTCCTAAGATTTCACACTAAGTGGATTCGCGAAGGGTGCGAAGCACCCTTAACTCGCAACTCGCACACGCGCGGCGTGGGCATGTGGGCGCAATGTGGCGCTTTGATGGCGCACTTTGCACTCGCATCGCCGCGAGCCGCTTGAGAGCCGCCTTAGTATTTTTGAAGGTTGGTCGAGGGTCTGGTCAGGTGCGACAGACCTTGGTGCGCGGTCAAAGCCATGACTTGTAACAGCTTCCGTTACACGTAACCGACGACTGTTAATGACGGATTAAATGAGCGGTTACGAATTCGGATTAATGGCTGGGTGACTGTTATGGTTCGAATCCAATATAAATACTGAGGGTGCCTCAGTATGAAGACACACCAACACACATCTCAAAACCTGCAGCAAAACAGGTTCTCTATCTCTCTGGATTCTCTTCTACAAACAACTTCGGGTTCTAGATCAATCCTGGCAGTACAAACTGCTTCGGCTGTTGTACCCTGAGAAACAAACTGAGTTCTCTTGGGAGGCTCGGATTTGTTTTAAGGGCCCCGTGTTGAACACGATCCTCAGCTTTTACATTTCTGTTTCTTCTATTTCTGTAAAATTACCATTGTAAAAGTGATACATAATCATTTCTTTACGTTCATTTGTATTGAGTACATTAATAAATTGTTTGACTTTTTATTTTATATGAACGGTTCCTACAAACTTAAAACAAATTCAAAAAAAAATTAAATAAATAAAAAAGGGTTATTTTTTTTTAAATTATTTTCGTTTTCTTATTCACGAGTGATCTTCAAAGTTGGACTTAGAACATCTCTCGTTGAGTTCTATAGAATTCTGAAAATAGTTTATATATATTTTTTTCTTAGTTGTGGTAATAACTGTTTTCATTTTATTATTCACGAGTGATCTTCAAAGTTGGACTTAGAACATCTCTTGTTGGATTTTATAGAACTGTGAAAATAGTTTGAAACCTTTTCAATTTTCGTTGTTTTTTTTTTTTTCTAATTTGTTGAAAATTGTTCTAACTTAAGCTGTTTTGTAAAACAGCAAACAACATGTCTTCTAGTGCAATGAGTTCTTCTTTATATCTGCCCCTTTAGCTGCAACCACGGTGGGAGCGACCACTGTGGCGAACCATGCGGAAAAACCCAAAAAGTTTACGGTGTCCACTTCAAAAGATGGCAACAGAAGATGTTCTTCTATTTGACCACCTTGAACTTAGCACAGTTCTTGGAAAAAACTACTCCTCTACCTAAAGAAGGGGATGATGCTCAAGCCTTGAGTGCCATTGATGCTTGGAAGCATTCGGAATTTCTTTGTCGCAACTACGTTTTGAATGGTCTTTGTGATTCATTGTATAACGTGTATTGCAACATAAAGACTGCCAAAGAACTATGGGAGTCTTTAGACAAGAAGTATAAAACCGAGGATGCAGGTAGCAAGAAATTCATTGTGGCTCGGTTCTTGAATTTTAAAATGGTTGATGACAAGACTGTGATTAGCCAAATTCAAGAGTTACAAGTTATACTTCATGAAATTCATGCTGAGGGGATGCCTCTCAATGACACCTTCCAAGTTGCAGCCATGATTGAAAAGTTGCCTCCAAGTTGGATAGAGTTTAAGAATTATCTTAAGCTTAAACAAAAGGAGATGACTGTGGATGAACTTATTGTTCGTCTTCGAATTGAAGAAGACAACAAAATGGCTCAAAAAGGCAACCGTGTGGAACCAATGGCAAAGGCAAATGTGGTTGAACATGGACAATCGTCAAGGGGTTATAAAGGTAAAGGGAAAAAGCCAATTGGGAAACCAAAGGTGAACCTTGGACCAAAGAAAGGAGTTGTGAAAAAGAAACCTCCACCTCCTCCTTTCCAAGGTATTTGCTACAATTGTAATGAGACGGGGCACCGTGCTAATCAATGTAAGCAACCAAAGCGTGAGCGTGCGCATATGATGGATGAAGATGGTGAACCGTTAGTGGCAATGATCACCGAGCTATCGGCAATGGTGGAAGAAGTCAACCTCGTGGGAGATATCCACATGGATGGTTCATTGATACGGGAGCTACCCATCATGTGTGTGGTGACAAGACCCTCTTTAGCACTTTTAAAGAGGTTAAGGGTGATGAAAAGCTTTACATGGGTAACAAAGCTACGACCGACATCAAAGGCAAAGGAAATGTGATCTTGAAGATGACTTCCGGGAAGGAACTCACACTGAGCAACACCTTATATGTCCCGGAGATTCGGAAGAATCTTGTTTCGGGATGGTTGCTTAATAAGTTTGGTTTTCGTTTAGTGTTTGAGTCGGACAAGTTTGTCCTTACTAAACGTGGAATGTATGTGGGGAAGGGTTATGCCCTTAATGGTATGTTTAAGATGAATGTAACCATTATTAAAAGTGAAATGAATAAGACTACTATTTCTATTTATATGCTTGAGTCTTCAAATGTTTGGCATGGTAGACTAGGACATGTAAATTATAATTCTATTCGTCGTTTAATAAATTTAAAATGCATACCTACATTCCATATTGACACAAACTCTAAATGTGAAACATGCGTTGAAGCAAAACTTACAAGATCATCATTTAAACCGGTTGAAAGAATAACCGAAACCCTTGGTTTAATTCACACCGACATATGTGATTTAAAAGTACACCCAACAAGAGGTGGCAACAAATATTTCATCACTTTTATTGATGATTGCACTAGATATTGTTATGTATACTTACTTAAAAGTAAGGATGAGGCAATCAACAAATTTATCTTGTATAAAAACGAAGTTGAGAATCAACTAAACAAGAAAATTAAAGTGTGCGAAGCGATAGAGTGGTGAATATGTTGCACCGTTCGTCGATTTATGTGCAAAAGGGTATAATACATGAATGTACGGCACCTTACTCACCACAATCAAATGGCATTGCGGAACGAAAAAACCGTACTTTAAAGGAGATGATGAATGCCATGTTGATAAGCTCTGGGATGAGCCATGACATGTGGGGGGAAGCTATCCTCTCGGCAAATTATCTTTTAAATAAAATACCACCAAAGAAAAGGGATGTAACCCCTTACGAGTTATGGATGGGTAGAAAACCATCATATAAGTATCTCAAAGTGTGGGGGTGCCTAGCTAAGGTAATTGTACCACCGCCTAAAGCTCAAAAAATAGGACCCAAAACTGTTGATTGCATATTCATTGGATATGCTCAAAACAGTAATGCACATCGATTTCTTGTACACGAGTCCAAGAATCCCGATGTACAAAAGAACACTATGATGGAGATAAGGCCGGGGAATGCTTCATATTTTGAAAATGTGTGTTTCCAATGCGAGGACAAACACATGCATCTACATCATCGCGGTTTGATGATGGAAGTGCAAGTTCATCAACACAAATTGATGACATAGTTCATGATAGTCAACATGAACGACCTGAGGTAGAAGAGGGAGAATTAGACGAAGTAAAAGGGCACGGGTTGAGAAATCCTTTGGTCCAGACTTCGTAAGTTATATGATTGAGGGGAGCCTAATACCTATCGTGAAGCGGTATCTTCTTCGGAAGGACCCCAATGGAAAGAAGCAATCAAGAATGAAATTGATTCAATTCTTCACAACCATACTTGGGAGCTAGTAGATCTTCCTCCTGGTTGTAAACCGCTTGGATATCGTTGGATATTCAAAAAGAAGATGAAAGCCGATGGAAGTATTGATAAATACAAAGCAAGGCTAGTAGTCAAAGTTTTAGACAAAAGGAAGGTCTAGACTACTTTGATACTTACTCACCTGTCACTCGCATAACCTCCATACGAATGGTTCTTTCTATTGCGGCATTAAGAAATTTAGAAGTACACCAAATGGATGTCAAAACCGCATTTCTAAATGGCGATTTAGAAGAAGAGATTTACATGGAGCAACCTGAGGGTTTCTCTGCCCATGGTCAAGAGGGTAAAGTATGTAAATTGGTCAAGTCATTGTATGGCTTAAAACAAGCTCCAAAACAGTGGCACCAAAAGTTTGATCGTGTCATGATTGACAACGGTTTCAAAATAATGAGTGTGACAAATGTGTATATGTGAAAGATACACCAGGAGGTTATGTGATTTTATGTCTTTATGTAGATGATATGCTTATCATTGGGAGTAATGATAAAATAATAAGATCTACTAAGGACATGTTGAAAGGAAGATTTGATATGAAAGACATGGGTTTAGCGGATGTAATTTTAGGAGTGAAAAATTCGAACCCAGATGGTCTTGTGTTAAGTCAAGCACATTATGTGGATAAAATTCTTGAAAAATTCAACTCGGGAGACACGCGTGTAGTACGTTCTCCGTTGATACCACCCACATCTAAAGAAAAATAGAGGTGAGGGTGTTGCTCAGTTAGAGTATTCAAGAATCATTGGTAGTCTAATGTATCTAATGACATGTACTAGACCCGACTTAGCATACGCGGTGAGTAGGCTAAGCAGATATACTAGTAATCCAAGCTCAGAACATTGGAAGAGTATAACGAGGGTACTTAGATACATAAGATACACAAGAGACTATGGATTGCATTATACCCGTCATCCAGCTGTGATTGAAGGGTATACTGATGCAAACTGGATATCGGATATAAAAGATTCCAAATCAACAAGTGGGTATGTGTTCTTACTTGGTGGAGCAGCAATATCTTGGACATCATCCAAGCAAACTGTTATAGCTAGATCCACAATGGAATCGGAATTTATCGCTTTGGATAAAGCCGGAGAAGAGGCTGAATGGCTACGTCAATTGTGGAAGACATTCCAAGATGGCCAAAGCCGTTATCGGCTATTTGCATACATTGTGATAGTGAGTCGGCAATTGGTAGAGCCAGAACCTCAATGTACAATGGCAAATCAAGGCACATCAGGCGTAGACATAATACAATACGACAACTAATATCAACGGGTGTTATCATAATGACCATGTCAAGTCAAAAGATAATATTGCAGACCCGTTAACAAAAGGCTTAAGCACATAAATAGTTTATAAGTTGTCAAGAGGAATGGGACTAAAGCCCGTGAAAAAAAAGGAGAATATGAGGGAAACCTAACCTAGTTGACCGGAGATCCCAAGATCTAGGTTCAATAGGACAACTTAATCATGACCAACGGAGTCACTATAGGGGAGTACCCTAAAACCTAAAGGGAGTGACGATCTTCCTAGTCCATTCACTCTGGGGGAGTACCCCGAACATGACCAAAGTGAGGTTAAGCATATTAAGGTTAGATGATTCGTGAGAATCAATATAACTATGATGCTTTTAATGATTCATCAAATCACCTATGTTAGAGAGAAGTGGGGTCGCTTCAAATGGATTTGTGGGGAGGCGCCAATCCTAGAGCTCTCACAGAACCAGGAAAGTGTTCCATGACCATTAACGGACACGACAATGAGGGGTTGATCAACCAGGAAGAGTGTTGTGTGAATGTATATTGTCGTCTACATAAAACAGGGTATGTTCAAAGACATCGTGTCTACACACCACTAGGAGACTAAGTATACATCACAAAAGAAGGTTCAAAGGGAAGACCTACCTATCCTGCAACACTTGACTGCTGAATTTTTTGAGAATTGATTTCCATTCATGTGGGGGATTGTTGGAAATTTATTGATAATATAATATGGTTATTAATATTTAGTCAATAAATTATAGTGTTGAATGAAAATTAATGTGATATTAGGAATTAATAGTGTGGGAAATTGTGTCCCACATTAGAGGAAAGAGAGAATATAAAATGGTTTATATTCTATAACCTCTTGTCTATATTGTTTCCTAAGATTTCACACTAAGTGGATTCGCGAAGGGTGCGAAGCACCCTTAACTCGCAACTCGCAACACGCCGGCGGGGGCATGTGGGCGCAATGTGGCGCTTTGATGGCGCACTTTGCACTTCGCACACTCGCATCGCCGAGAGCCGCCTTAGATTTTTGAAGGTTGGTTCGAGGGTCTGGTCAGGTGCGACAGACTTGGTGCGCGGTCAAAGCCATGACTTGTAACAGCTTCCGTTACACGTAACCGACGACTGTTAATGACGGATTAAATGAGCGGTTACAAATTCGGATTAATGGCTGGGTGACTGTTATGGTTCGAATCCAATATAAATACTGAGGGTGCCTCAGTATGAAGACACACCAACACACATCTCAAAACCTGCAGCAAAAAGGTTCTCTATCTCTCTGGATTCTCTTCTACAAACAACTTCGGGTTCTAGATCAATCTGGCAGTACAAACTGCTTCGGCTGTTGTACCCTGGGAAACAAACTGAGTTCTCTTGGGAGGCTCGGAATTTGTTTTAAGGGCCCCGTGTTGAACACGATCCTCAGCTTTTACATTTCTGTTTCTTCTATTTCTGTAAAATTACCATTGTAAAAGTGATACATAATCATTTCTTTATGTTCATTTGTATTGAGTACATAATAAAATTGTTTGACTTTTTATTTTATATGAACGGTTCCTATAGTATTTGCTGATCTTGCTTCTCGTTGGGGTGCACTATGATTGCTCCATAGTTTAACTTTTTTATAACAGTTTTGTAAAGCACAACTAACTTAGGGCCTTCACATGTTAGTAAATAGAGCACTTTCGAACTATGAGAAATTTAAATTAGGGTCTATTTTGTGTTTATTGTACTCTAATGACTCTTGTAACCAAAAGGCTTAATGGAAAATATCTCATCTTCTTCCTTTGTTGTTCACATAAATTCTAACAAAGAACTGTCCTAGACTAATTCATGGTAACAATTGACCTAGAAAGAGTTTAGTTTCATTGAATGCAAAAAATCTGCTTAAATAGTGGAGAACTGATAATGGAAATAAAGACTCAATCAACTCTAACAGAAAAATGGTAAGTCCTGACCACCCTTATTACTCTGAACCGAACCGAAAAACCCGTTAAAACTATTGACTCACCCATACATCGAACAATCAGCTAGCAGCTTCTTTCAAGGTTAACTCCCCTTTGAATTAATCTCAACAGGAAGTTCTACATGTGATTAAAAGTTTTCAATGGATAAATATAGACAAATCTAATGATACATATAAGAAAGAATTTATAAATTCGATAGGTGGCCTTCCAAGAGAGTTGGAGTTCCTTGAACCTTGTTTTCCTTGTTTTAAAAAAATGAAATGTTTTCAAGTAACTAATGATGAATGCATAAATTATATAATTTTTGTTCTCATAGGAGATGTCGGTCTGCCTCGGTTAACAATATAGTCCAATTGAAATGTTATGTCTCGGTCATATCAATGGGTCACTTTACACCACACACATATACGTCAAGCATCAAGACAATCCCATGTGATTTGGTGGTAATGCAGAATGGCCTACATATACAAACTTTGGCCTCAAACATCAAGATAAGCATGCTGAGGGATTGGGTGTTTGATTATATATATAAATATAATATACATATACATATACATATACACACACACATATAATATATATATATATGTGTGTGTGTGTGTATGTATGTATGTATTCGATCTTAACCACTCGTTCTTGGTCATAAATGCCAAAATTTCTTAAGTTTTAAAAATATGAAGACAATACCATGTGATTTGATGGTAACATAAAATGTCCTACTTATACAAACCTTGCCATCTAACACCAAGACCATTATGAGGGGTTTGGTGTTTTTACATTATATATTGTTGCCAGAACTGGTTCTTGATCATTAATGCCATTTTTTAAAATCTATTGGTTTCTTTGGAGGGTATGTAGACAAATCCATGTGATATTTATTTTCCATCATCCGTTATTGTCTATTATACAACTCCTTGTTATAAATACCTGCTAATATGCGTAAATCAGCCACAACTTCCCTCAAAATACTTCACAAAATCTTTCACCGGTATTAACCTTCTCTATCAGCCTTATTTTAGCTAAAAGATTGACTATACCCTCTCCAAAATGGCCATGTCTTTGCCTCGGATCATTCGACCAAAACAAATCTTAAACGATCATATTCAAATGGAAGGAGCACATCAACATCACGGATGTCCCAAAAGGCTATTTTGTTGTTATGTTGGAGAAGAAGAGAAAAGACGATTGGTGGTTCCTGCATCACTCTTAAATCAACCAACATTTCAAGAATTACTACATGTGGCGGAGGAAGAGTTCGGGTACAATCATCCAATGGGTGGCCTCACCATTCCATGTAGTGAAGACATATTTGCTGATCTTGTTTCTCGTTTTGGTGCATTATGATCACCTGATCTATACGTTAATCTTTGTTATAATGATTTTGTAACTAGAAACCAACAACTAGAACCTTTCACATGTTTGTAAATAGAAACAATGATCCAAACTGTTTGATATTTAAATTAGGTGCTAATTTGAGGTTATTGTATTATGTCCAAAAGTTCGACCATAGACTGATATGTTTCTTCTCGTCATGTCTTACCATCTACTTAATTATTTTACTTGGATATTCAAAATACATTTCTAGAAATCTTGTTGACCAAAATTGGTGAGATAATTTTATTTTGATGATAACATTGCAATTTTAAGCTAACGTAGGTGACGCTGCAATTATTGTTCAAATTCTGTTTTCAACAACATTAATATATGTTTTCTCAATTAAAAGAATATATACACACACATATATGTGTGTGTGCGCGCACTGTCCCAACATTTTTTGAGGCCCCAGTCAAATTAGAAAAAATGTTTGGTGGAGTTAAACAAATAATTTAATTATGTATTGTGTATGTATTATGTATAGATGTTTACATGAAATTTACTTTCTAGCATTATATGATGCAAATTCATTAATGAAATATTAATAATCAAATCCTTCTAGAAATTCTTTTTCAATAGCCAAAGTAGTTAAACCGTTCAATATTTCTTGTGACATTGTTGATCCTAGTAATTCTTTTATAAGCTTTAATTTGGAAAATCTTCGTTTCGCGGAAGCAACAGTTACAAGAATAGTTAACAAAATTCTATAGGCAATATATGCATTTGGAAAAGAATTACATTTTAATATAATTTAGTATATTTTTAAGTGTGTCTGATTCTAAAAAAACAATCTCTCTTAACATTTTTAGTTCTTGAAATAAATCTAAACCTTTAATATCTATACTATCATTACGTTTTAAAACATTTTCAAGTTAATACACTTCTCTTTAAAAATTTCTTCATTCATAGATTTTAATTTTTTAGTGGTAAACATGAAACCAAAAGTACTTTCAAACTTTTTAAATTGTTTAAATCTACTTTTAAGTGAAGAACTAGCCTGAAGTAATCGGTCCTAAAACTTTCAACAGATGTTTTCAAAGTTTCATTATGAGCATTTTCATCAAAATTTTTATTTCTACAAATAATACGTTTTTCATAAAAAGTAGGTTCTACATTCATCTCTAATGCAATTTCTTTGGCTGCAATCATAGCTTTTTCAAATCCATCGTCTCTAGCTTTTTCGATTGAATCTAACGTGGACAGCCAGCGGCTATGTCACATCCCGGCGGAAGCGTAAAATACTTAGGGAGTGATTTGATTGTTCAGAACTTATTGTCAAATACTAATTAACAGACAACACATAATCATACATATTTCATAACATAATATATAAGGTTAGGATTACATAAAATCATAATAGTCAAAATTTGAAATTACATAATCCTATTACATCATAAAGTTTTAACAGCTACATCTTCAGAGACGATGGAAGTGAGCATCCACCGACACACTGAAGTCATACAGGTTCACAGTTAAGTTCACACAAACTTTTCCTACAACTTCACCCCAGCCATTAAAAACATCAAAGGAGAACGTTAGGTTGTTAGTCATGATGAATTCCTGAAAAAGCATACCAAAAATAGTCAACACAAAGTTGGTGAGCTTCACAGGTTTATTAAACAGATAATATTGATGCATATATATATACAACCAAACCTTACATAGCAATCAGATCATTCATATCTGTCATATCATATTCTCATAAATCAGGTAACATAGCATTATAACACTCATTCTGTTAATGCAGGAGATATCTCTTAAGTAGCGCTACCAATGTTATCTAACGGTTCCACATCCGAACTAATGGTTGTAACATAAATTTCAGTAATAATGCATCAATTCATAAATTAGTATGCTTTTTCCCCAAAACTTAATAAAAACAAAATGGGCCATGAAACTCACCTTTACTCCAAATGGTAACCTATAAACAAAAGAATTTTATAGTTTAGAAAACATAACTATTTTCTTCAAAATTTTCAGTACCTTAATTAATTTTGAAATTTTTATAACAAATAGATTTAATAATCTGGAATATCACATCAATTTTCTTGTTTCCAAGAAATTTACAGATTATTTTCTATAATTGTTATAAATTCATCATAAATTGTCAAAAATAGTTTATGTAGTCCATAAATTCCCAAAATTTTACAGAAGGTTCATCATAGGAGTTATAACTTCTTATAAATTTATCAAAGTCTAACACATAACAGATTAGTTTCTGTAAGTTTTACAATAATCCCAATTTTTCACAAAAATAGCTATATAGGTCCAAAAATTATTAAATTTATACATTCTGCATTTTTGGATTTATCAATTATTCATGATTTTCTCAGATTTTATTATGCTATTTAAGTATTTATTTTGATTTTCCAACTGCAGAACATGTAGAAATTCATATTTCAGATAATACTTTGAATTAGGTCACGAGATTTTTCCAGTTGATTCTATGATTCTTAATAATCAGTATATAATTTTTCCATATATTTACTAAGATCGGTTCTCTGATACAATTTTTCCTTTTAAATACTTAAAGAATTTATATAAATTAATTTACTTATGGAAGTAACATCAAAATTTACAGAATTATATTTCTCACTATTCTTAACATATTTTCAATGTTTGTTCCCATATTATAGTCATTAATATGCAGAACTGATTTTAACAAATTACAACTAGGTTTTCAACCCTTTTGTTGATAATTTCTTGCTAAAACTTGATTTTTAAGTTTTGTTTTCATGTTTCCAGATTCTTAAAATCTTCCTTTTTGTCTGAAAAACAAGTTTGATGTTTAAACAAAATTTTGAGTGTTAAATCAAAAGGGTTAGTCACATGTGTTTATTTAAACACATGTTTTGCTTTTGTAATCTTAATCAAGTAGGGTGTTAGAGTTAGAACCTTAATGTTTGACAAAAGGAAAATGTGAAAAGAAGACGAGGATGATCTAAGCTTGCTGGTTTTGATGTTCTTGATAGTCTTTCGAGAGATGGTGCTTAGACTTGGATGTTGCGTGCTTGTAACCGAGAGGTGTATAAAATTTGTGATAATAGTTGCTATGATGATGTCCGAAAATGGGGATGATGGTATTGGAGAGGCGGTAACTGAGAGGGTTGAGGAAGTAGTTTGAAGTTGTGGTGGTGGTGTGCGATTAAGGTGCTCGGATGAAGGAGGTTAGAATGGCCGAGAGTTTTTGATGTTCCTCATGGTTCCTTCGATCGAGACCTCTTAAATAGTGGAGGTGTAATCATGAAGTCTAGTGTTTAGGATGTGAGGTGGAGGTTATAGGTTTAGTGAGTCGGTTCTTAGGGGCTAGGTGGCGGGTTGAGGTTGAGCTTAGTGGCAAGATAGGTTTAGGTGTTTACACAAAGAGAGTGTTGAGTCATAGATTGTTAATGGGTGTTTAAGGTGTAAACCGGGTGTTTAAGGTTGTCAACCGGGTGGTTTTTGATCTCTAATGGTTCTTTGGTTTGAGGTTTAGGTGTAGAGGATTTGTTTAGGTTTAGTTTGAAGTCAAGTTTCTTTGATGTTAACTTATGTTTAGGATGTTTGGTTGGGTTGTGTTTTGGTTTGTTTGATGTTGTTTGGTTGATGTATCTTGATCATATATGGTTCATATCAAAGAATTGTTGCTTATGAATACATGCACACGTAATTTATATATGCATGCAGCCATGCATACGTATACATATATAATATAAGTGAATAATATACTTATGTAATCAAAAATGAAAGCATGCATATGTTCATGTATAAAAATATATAATAACCTAGATGTGACTCAAAATATTTGAATGAACTCAGTGTATGAGATGTCTTAATCTAGGGTTGTCACATTCTCCCCCTGTAAAAATAATTTCGTCCCGAAATTTATTTGAATAGTAATGAACTTATCTGACCATTGACTTAAAATAGATGGGGGTATCTTCTTTTGATTTCATCTTCTCTTTCCCACGTATACTCTGGTCCTCTCCTAGCGTCCCACTTAACTTTTACTATGGGAATTTTGTTTCTTCTTAGCTTTTTAACTTCTTTACCTACTATGGCTATTGGTTCTTCTGTAAAACGAAGCTTCTTATCTACCTTTATTTTTTGAACTGGTATTTTTAATGTTTGATCTGTTAAACATTTCTTCAGATTGGACACATGGAATGTGTTGTGTACTTCACTTAATTCTTGAGGTAAATCTAGCTTGTATGCAACGGGACCAATTTTGTCAATAACTTCAAATGGTCCAACATATCTTGGGTTCAATTTATTTCTCTTTTCAAATCGAAAGATTCCTTTGGTAGGTGATATTTTTAGATAGACTTTGTCTCCAATTCGAAATTCTAATGGCCTTCTTCTTTTATCAGCATAGCTTTTCTGTCGATCCCGTGCTGCCTTTAGTCTATTTTTGATTTCCTTGATTTTGTCAGATGTTTCTTGAATTAATTCAGGACCTATAAGTTGCCTATCTCCTACTTCATTCCAACATAAGGGAGATCTGCATTTTCTTCCATACAAAGCTTCAAACGGGGCTGTTTTAATGCTGCAATGATAGCTATTATTATAAGAAAATTCTATCAAAGGTAGATGTATATCCCAGCTGCCACCAAAGTCTAATGCACAAGCACGTAACATATCTTCTAGTGTTTGTATTGTCCTTTCACTCTGTCCATCCGTTTGTGGGTGGAAGGCCGTGCTAAGATTATTTGGGTTCCTAAGCTTTTTGTAAGGTTTGCCAAAATCTTGATATGAATCTACTGTCTCTATCAGATATAATGGAGATTGGTATTCCATGTCTGGATACGATTTCTCGTATGTAGATTCTTGCCAATTTTTCTATTTTGTAATCTTCCCTAATTGGCAGAAAGTGTGCAGATTTGGTTAACCTATCTACTATAACCCAATTGTGTCGTAGCCACTTGAAGTTCTTGGTAACTTGGTTACAAAGTCCATAGTAATTTGATCCCATTTCCATTCTGGAATTTCAGGTTGTTGTAGATATCCTAAAGGCTTTTGATGTTCTGCTTTGATTCTTGAACACGTATTGCATTTTTCTACAAACTCTCCAACTGATCTCTTCATGCCAGGCCACCGGTAATGATTTTTCAAATCTTTATACATTTGTTATTTCCTAGATGTACTGAGTATTTTGACTTATGTGCTTCTTCCAATATAACCTTTCTAAGTGTGGCATCATTAGGTATCCAGATCCTTTCTTTAAATTTTAGAATTCCATGTGTATCTGCCTGTAAATCCTTTTCTTGTCCTTTTATTTCTATCTTACTTTTCTGTTGGGCTTCCCATATTTGTCTTAGTAGATCTGATTGTAGTTCCATTCTCATGGCTCGTACTCGTAGTGGTTTAGCCCTATCTTTTCTACTTAAAGCATCTGCAACTACATTTGCCTTACCGGGGTGATATTTGATTTCACACTCATAATCGCTTAGTAATTCTATCCATCTTCTTTGTCTCATATTCAGCATTTTCTGCTCAAATATATGCTGTAAACTTTTGTGATCTGTGTATATTGTACATTTTGTCCCATATAGATAATGCCTCCAAATCTTAAGTGCAAAGATTACTGCTCCTAATTCTAAATCATGAGTAGTGTAGTTTCTCTCACTTCCCCTAAGTTGTCTAGAGGCATATGCAATGACTTTACTTCGTTGCATTAATACACATCCAAATCCTTGACGAGACGCATCACAATATACTACAAAATCGTCAGTCCCTTCTGGTGATGACAAAATAGGTGCACTACATAGCTTACTTTTCAAAAGTTCAAATGCATTCTTTTGTTTTTCTCCCCAGACATATGGCTTGTCCTTTTGAGTTAGTTCAGTCAAGGGTTGAGCTATCCTTGAAAAATTTTCTATGAATCTTCTGTAATATCCTGATAATCCTAGAAATTGGCGTACTTCTGTTGGTGTCTTGGGATCCTCCCAATTTTTAACAGCTTCTATTTTTGCTGGATCTACCTGTATTCCTTCTTGATTGACTATGTGTCCAAGGAATTGCACTTCTCTTTTCCAAAATTCACATTTTGAGAATTTTGCGTATAGTTTTTCTTTTCTTAACAACTCCAAGGTCAATCTTAGGTGTTGCTCATGATCCTCCTTATTCTTAGAATAGATTAAAATGTCATCTATAAAGACTATGACAAACTTATCTAAATAGGGTTTACATATCCTATTCATCAGATCCATAAATATGGCGGGAGCATTGGTTAATCCAAATGGCATCACCAGAAATTCATAATGTCCATACCTTGTTCTGAATGCTGTCTTAGGTATATCTTCATCCTGTATTCTTAGCTGATGATATCCTGATCTCAAGTCTATTTTTGAAAAGTAACTAGATCCTTGTAGTTGATCAAATAGGTCGTCTATTCTAGGTAAAGGATACCTATTCTTTATAGTTACTTTATTGAGTTCCCTATAGTCTATGCACATTCTAAATGTTCCATCCTTTTTCTTGACAAATAAAACTGGTGCTCCCCAGGGTGACACACTAGGCCGTATAAATCCTTTATCCAAAAGTTCCTGAAGTTGGCTCATTAGTTCCTTCATTTCAGTAGGTGCTAAACGGTAGGGTGCTTTAGCAATAGGGGTTGTTCCTGGCATTAATTCAATTTTGAATTCTACTTGACGTGGGGGTGGTAATCCAGGTAATTCATCAGGGAATACATCTGAATATTCATTGACAACTGAAACGTCTTTCAGTTTTGCTTTGTCCATCTTAGTATCAACAATGTGAGTCAGATAAGCCAAACATTTATTCCTTAGATATTTTTGTGCATTCTTGCAAGAAATTATCTTTATGGTACCTTTAGGTTTTTCACCATATATACACAGTATTCTATTCTCTTTAACCAAAGGAATTTTGATCATTTTTTTACCACATATTATTTCAGCTTGATTTTTACTTAACCAATCCATTCCTACAACAACGTCAAATCCTCCTAAATCAATAGGAATCAAATCTATGTTGAAATAATTTTCATCTAGATTCATTGTGCAATTAGGAATGATTTCATAAGCTTCGATTACCTTACCATCTGCTAATTCTATCATATATTTTTGATCTAACTTTTCTGTGGTCAAGTTAAGTAGTTGCCTAAATGTATTTGAAACAAAACTACGGGTTGCTCCAGTATCAAATAACACAGTAGCATACTGATCGTTTACAGGGAACGTACCCGTGACAACTTCTGGTTCATGTCGCGCTTCTTCTGCCTGCATTATGAACGCTCTTCCCCGAGGGTTGTTCTGATTATCCGGTGTTTTTCCTTTCAGCTGTGGACATTCGTTTCGGCGATGATTTTCATTCCCACATTGATAGCAGACTGGTTTTGGATTTGCAGGGTTTTTGCAGTCTCGGGATATATGCCCATTTTTCTTGCAGTTGTAACAGATTACCATCGCACAATTGCCTTGATGGTATCTTTGGCAAGTGCTACACCATGGCTGGTTTTCTGTCTGGGGTTTCTTTTCCCGTGTCATTCCTAGGTAGTTCCGAGGGGGTTGTCTAACTATTCGTTTCTGAGGGGTTCCCCTAAGTCTTTCCCCTGTGTTATCATTATTCCACTTTCTCTTTTCTCCGGATCTGGGGTTATTTAATGATCCATTCCTTATCATCTCATCTGTCAAACTTCCTGATAAACTTACAGTATCTTGAAAAGTTTTGGGCCTAGCTGATTTTACTAATCCCCTTATTTGTGGCACTAGTCCCCAAATATATCTTCCTATTCTTTTTGATTCTGGGTTCACTAGGTGTGGTACTAACCTCGAGAGTTCATTATACCTGTCGGTATATTCCCGATATGCTGCACCTTTCATTTCTAAAGCTAGAAACTCAGTTTCTAACTTTTCTATTTCATTATAAGGGTAGTATTTTTCTATAATCAAATTCCTGAATTCTTCCCAACTTAATTATTCATAACGTGCCTACCTTTGATGGTCATTTCCAACTTCCACCAGGATTGTGCTTCTCCCTTTAGTGAGTGTGAAGCAAACAAGGTTCTGTTGTTATTGGCACATTTGCTGATTTCCAGAGTTGACTCCATTTCATCTAACCAGCGTAAGGCCTGTACGCTCCGCCTTTACCATCAAATTCTCGAGGTCTACAGGACATAAAAGCTTTGTAGGAACATCCTCTTCCTATTATAGCTTCCTCTTCTGGTTGTTCCCTCATGGTATCATCCATGGGTATCTCATTACCTGGTGTTGTTGTTCCGAGATTTAGGTTTTGTTGAAGCTGAGTTACTAGTGTGGGTATGGCAGCTTCTAATTGCTGTGCTACTATCCGCGTGATCCTTTCATCTTCATTGGTGTTTGGGTTTATAGGGGTTTCTTCCCCAAGTCTGGTTCTAGGTCGTCCTACTCGCGCCGTTCTTCTTACAGGTTGTGTGTCCTTTCTTGGCGGCATGCTTTTCTATAATTAATTATAGTAAATATTAAGAAGAAATTTTAGATTCTTAACAATATTCTAATTAACACATAAGCAAGTAATAAACACAAAAGATATTTTTATTTAAGTTCTTATTTAAAGATTTCACATCAAAAGTTAGCTTCTAATTTCCCTGCACCCATTTCCATATTCTTGAGAAGATGTTTCCTTTAGGTGCTTTCAGTTCCTTAACATCTTTCTGAATATTCTTGATTTCTTGTTGAATTTTCTTGAGCTGTTTAAGGGTTGGTTGAGTGACTGTGTTTTGATCTTCATCTACCCTTTGTCTCTTAGCTTTACTTCCTTCGTTCCTGAGGGAGTTAGTTTCTTGTATCTCCTTGCCTTCGTATTGCTTGTTTTAAATTTGTTTCCGGGTCGTACCCTTTTCCTAGGAGTTTTAATGGTATATCCTCCTACCATTACAGGTGCACGACGGACATAAAATTTAGGTTCAGGATTATCTTCTTCTTTGGTTGGAAGAGTTTCTAGAATTTGCTGAGGTTTAGGTTCAGGCTTAAGTCCTTTGTGATCATTATAATCCAAGTATTCGGATGAGTCAGTATCACAAAATTTGTTATTGGTACTCATGGCTGCAAAACAAATCCTTTCATGGTTTAAACCCAATAGTTAGTTACCTATTTCTATACATATTATAAGTTCTCTGCATGAAACATGCTTTAATATACATGGAATCATAACACGCAAAATCATATATACACATAATTATACAGATATGAGCTTATGGTTATAGTCTAGGTATTTTATAGTACCTAATTCTCTATAACCAATGGCTCTGATACCAACCTGTCACATCCCGGGGGAAGCGTGAAATACTTAGGGAGTGATTTGATTGTTCAGAACTCATTGTCAAATACTAATTAACAGACAACACATAATCATACATATTTCATAACATAATATATAAGGTTAGGATTACATAAAATCATAATAGTCAAAATTTGAAATTACATAATCCTATTACATCATAAAGTTTTAACAGCTACATCTTCAGAGACGATGGAAGTGAGCATCCACCGACACACTGAAGTCATACAGGTTCACAGTTAAGTTCACACAAACTTTTCCTACAACTTCACCCCAGCCATTAAAAACATCAAAGGAGAACGTTAGGTTGTTAGTCATGATGAATTCCTGAAAAAGCATACCAAAAATAGTCAACACAAATTTGGTGAGCTTCACAGGTTTATTAAACAGATAATATTGATGCATTATATATATACAACCAAACCTTACATAGCAATCAGATCATTCATATCTGTCATATCATATTCTCATAAATCAGGTAACATAGCATTATAACACTCATTCTGTTAATGCAGGAGATATCTCCTAAGTAGCGCTACCAATGTTATCTAACGGTTCCACATCCGAACTAATGCTTGTAACATAAATTTCAGTAATAATGCATCAATTCATAAATTAGTATGCTTTTTCCCCAAAACTTAATAAAAACAAAATGGGCCATGAAACTCACCTTTACTCCAAATGGTAACCTATAAACAAAAGAATTTTATAGTTTAGAAAACATAACTATTTTCTTCAAAATTTTCAGTACCTTAATTAATTTTGAAATTTTTATTAACAAATAGATTTAATAATCTGGAATATCACATCAATTTTCTTGTTTCCAAGAAATTTACAGATTATTTTCTATAATTGTTATAAATTCATCATAAATTGTCAAAAAAAGTTTCTGTAGTCCATAAATTCCTAAAATTTTACAGAAGGTTCATCATAGGAGTTAGAACTTCTTACAAATTTATCAAAGTCTAACACATAACAGATTAGTTTTTGTAATTTTTACAATAATCCCAATTTTTCACAAAAATAGCTATGTAGGTCCAAAAATTATTAAATTTATACATTCTGCATATTTGGATTTATCAATTTATTCATGATTTTCTCAGATTTTATTATGCTATTTAAGTATTTATTTTGATTTTCCTACTGCAGAACATGTAGAAATTCATATTTCAGATAATACTTTGAATTAGGTCACGAGATTTTTCCAGTGGATTCTATGATTCTTAATGATCAGTATATAATTTTTCCATATATTTACTAAGATCGTTCTTCTGATACAATTTTCCTTTTAAATACTTAAAGAATTTATATAAATTAATTTACTTATGGAAGTAACATCAAAATTTACAGAATTATATTTCTCACTATTCTTAACATATTTTCAATGTTTGTTCCCACAATTATAGTCATTAATATGCAGAACTGATTTTAACAAATTACAACTAGGTTTTCAACCCTTTTGTTGATAATTTCTTGCTAAAACTTGATTTTTAAGTTTTGTTTTCATGTTTCCAGATTCTTAAAATCTTCCTTTTTGTCTGAAAAACAAGTTTGATGTTTAAACAAAATTTTGAGTGTTAAATCAAAAGGGTTAGTCACATGTGTTTATTTAAACACATGTTTTGCTTTTGTAATCTTAATCAAGTAGGGTGTTAGAGTTAGAACCTTAATGTTTGACAAAAGGAAAATGTGAAAAGAAGACGAGGATGATCTAAGCTTGCTTGGTTTTGATGTTCTTGATAGTCTTTCGAGAGATGGTGCTTAGACTTGGATGTTGCGTGCTTGTAACCGAGAGGTGTATAAAATTTGTGATAATAGTTGCTATGATGATGTCCGAAAATGGGGATGATGGTATTGGAGAGGCGGTAACCGAGAGGGTTGAGGAAGTAGTTTGAAGTTGTGGTGGTGGTGTGCGATTAAGGTGCTCGGATGAAGGAGGTTTAGAATGGCCGAGAGTTTTTGATGTTCCTCATGGTTCCTTCGATCGAGACCTCTTAAATAGTGGAGGTGTAATCATGAAGTCTAGTGTTTAGGATGTGAGGTGGAGGTTATAGGTTTAGTGAGTCGGTTCTTAGGGGCTAGGTGGCGGGTTGAGGTTGAGCTTAGTGGCAAGATAGGTTTAGGTGTTTACACAAAGAGAGTGTTGAGTCATAGATTGTTAATGGGTGTTAAGGTGTAAACCGGGTGTTTAAGGTTGTCAACGGGTGGTTTTTGATCTCTAATGGTTCTTTGGTTTGAGGTTTAGGTGTAGAGGATTTGTTTAGGTTTAGTTTGAAGTCAAGTTTCTTTTGATGTTAACTTATGTTTAGGATGTTTGGTTGGGTTGTGTTTTGGTTTGTTTGATGTTGTTTGGTTGATGTATCTTGATCATATATGGTTCAATATCAAAGAATTGTTGCTTATGAATACATGCACACGTAATTTTATATGCATGCAGCCATGCATACGTATACATGTATAAATATAAGTGAATAATATACTTATGTAATCAAAAATGAAAGCATGCATACGTTCATGTATAAAAATATATATAATAACCTAGATGTGACTCAAAATATTTGAATGAACTCAGTGTATGAGATGTCTTAATCTAGGGTTGTCACAGGCTATCTAGCTGCACATGGCTGCCCCTAACAAGGTATGATACTTTAAAGTCATTAACCAAAATATCTTGTTTTACTAACACCTTACTATAACAAGACAATAGACTTATGGTATTTAAGTCATTTATCCTTTCTGTAAAAGACATCAATTAAGTCATTAAGATTAATTCTCATATGAAGCTCAATCATTATTGTTCTCGATCCAGATTCAAAAATAGTCCAATCAAATGCACAGTCAGTTTTGGTGAGGCATTGCGCTTCACCGGTTTGAGTCAACGAGGGCGCCATGATGTCTGACTGTTACATATAATGTAAAGGTACAAAATCCATTATTGACTACATACAACTCCCACTAAACTTCAGAATTATTCCTAACAAAAGCTTTTATAACTGATGGTTACACGACAACGGTTGACCATGATCAAGGAATAACCCTTGGTAAATGAAAGTTATAGTATGCATCTCAAGTTAGAGGATACTAATTGAGTATACCAATATCAAAACATCTTATAATGAAGATGGTTTGTGGCAAGTTACATCCAACGTCACTCATAATGAGGTCTGTGAATTTAGAAGTCAATCCTTTGGGTCTAAATCCAAAATAGTCTTAATTCAGAATTGTTCCCAGAAGTCTAACCTACTACGGATAATTTGGAATACAATATTCATGGATTAAACGTATTAAAATCGAACATAGTCATAAGATTCATAATTGCATTTAAATCAGTAAATCAAAATGAATTCAAAAGTATAACTGTTAAATGTTCGTACATCCAAATAGTAAATCAAAACATATCACTAGCTAATCTATGCCCGATTGCATTTCTATGTTGATCATGCTTATCTTGAGTCATGGGCTTAGTAATGGGTCTGCTAGGTTTTGATCTATGTCTATTTTGCTTATCATGATGTCTCCTTCTTTCACTCTATCCCGTATATAGTGAAACTTCCTCTGAATGTGCTTGGCCCTTTGATGAGATCTGGGCTCTTTGGCTTAAGAAATAGCACCTGTGTTATCACAAAATATCTCAACTGGTTGCTGAATCTTGGAACCACATCGAGATCACCTATGAACTTCCTCATCCAAGCTGCTTCTTTTGCAGCATCTAATGTTGCAGTGTATTCAGATTTAGTAGTGGAATCTACCACCACACTCTGCTTGGAATTTTTCGAGCAGATGGCTTCACCATTGAATGTGAATACAAAACCAGATTATGAGCGAGAGTCATTGCAGTCATTTTGAAACCTAGCATTAGTGTAACACCTTACAATGAGTTATTCTTCAACTCCTCCAAATATTAAGAACATGTCTTTAGTTCTTCACAAGTACATTAGGATGTTCTTAACTGTAGTTCAGTGGGCAAAGCCAGGGTTTTGCTAATAATGGTTGGTAATGCTTAACGCATACAAGACATCATGTATAGTGCACAACATAGCATACATAATAAAACCATCGCTGAAGCATATTGAACCTTTTCCATTCGCTTAACATCAATGTCCATTGAAGGAGTTTGTGATTTGTTCAACACAGTCTCTTAGTCATATGAACTACTTTCTTGGAGTTTTCTATCATAAAACGTGTCATGGCTTTATTTATATATGTACTTTGACTAAGCCCTAGAAGCCACTTAGATCTATCCCTATAGATCTTAATTCCTAGAATGTAAGCAACTTCTCCAAGATCTTCATTGCAAAACAAGCTCCCAACCATTGTTTAACTTCGTTAAGCATAAGGATATTGTTTCCACTGATCAGTATATCATCCACATACAATATGAGAAATGATATAGTGCTCCTATTAGCCTCACTGTAAACACAAGGCTCATCTTCACTTTTGACAAAACCAAATTCCACGACTCTATGATCAAAATGAAGATTCCAACTATGAGATGCATGTATAAGTCCATAAATAGACTTATTTAGTTTACACACCACCCTATTTGGATATTTTGAATTAATAAAACATCATGCTAAAACAAATAGGCATTTTTAGAGAGATGTCCATTTAGAAAAACGGGTTTGGCATCCATTTGCCAATCTCGTAATCATAGTACGAAACTATGCAAGTAATATCCTAATTGATTTTATAATAGCAAAGGGCAAGAAAGTTTCATCATAATCAACAACTTGAGTTTGAGTGAAACCCTTCACTACTAGCCGTGCTTTATAAGTGTGTATAATTCCATGAATGTCGGTTTTTCTTTTGAAAATCCATTTGCTCCCTACTATCTGTGAACTAAGGGGTAGCTCAACCAAGTCCCAGACTTCATTACCATACATAGATTGCATCTTGGCATTTGTGGCTTCTAGCCATCTCATATATTCTGAATCTGAGATAGCAGACTTTTAGTTACTAGGTTCACCACCAAAATCAGCTACTACCAGAACCTTAGGACCCTCCAAATTACAAAGATACCTGTCAGGTTCTTTGCAAGTTCTGTTACTTCTGCGAACGCTTGTGTTTACATCTGAATCAATAACATTTTCTTGTCGTTCAGACATAATAACTTCATCAGCGTTTGTTTGTGTTCTTGAATTTCTTCAGATCCAACATATTACTTTCAGTTCCTCGATCAAGAAACTCTTTCTCCAGGAAATGTGCTTTCTTTTTTATGTTTGCATAAGGATGGAAAAAGTAATATCCACTTCTTTTATAGTATCCGATGAAAATAACTTTTTCACCTCGAGGATGTAGCTTGTCCCCAGACTCATTGGTGACATAAGCATCAATTCCCCATACCGTAAGGTAAGACAAATTAGGTTTAGACCCATGCCATATCTCAAATGGGGTTTTTTCTACCTTCTCATATGGAGATAAGTTTGTTCTACACATCATCGATCGAACCATATTAAGTAGGGTTCAATTTCGCCTCTCACTCACGTCATTAAGTTGCAGTGTGCCGGGTAGAGTGAACTATGAAACAAGTCCACTTTGCTTTAAATGATTAGTGAACTCTTTGCTTAGGTATTCTCCATCTCAATCTCATCAAAGTACCTTGATAGTCTTACCAAGTTAGTTTTCAACTTCATTTTGAAACTCTTTGAACTTTTCAAAATTTTCATGTCTATGCTTCATAAGGTAGACATAGGCATATCGACTATAAACGTCAATAAACATAATGAAGTATCTTTCATGATTTTTAGACACGGTTCTGAAAGGACCACATACATTTGAATGTATTGGTGCTAAAAGATTTTTTGCCCGTTCACCAATGTTACATCCCGGCGGAAGCGTGAGATGCTAATTGGGTGTGACTTGTTTGACCAGAACTCATTGATTAAATGACTAAACAGATTAGTACAACAAAACATAACATCACATATAATTATATAGTTAGGATTACATCAAATCATAAATAGTCAACATTTGATCTAAATAATCCTATTACAAACATATAATTTAACAGCTACATCTTCAGTAACGATGGAAGTGCGCGTCTACCGATAAGCTGAGATCATACATGTTTACAGTTAGATTAACACAAACTTTTCCCATAATTTCTCCCCAGCCGTTGTAAACATCAAAAGAAAACAATATGCTATTACTCATGATAATTTCTTGAAAAAGCATACTCAAAATTGTCAACATAATATTGGTGAGATCATAGGTTTAACTTTAGACACAATATTTTTGATGCGTCATATACAACCGAACCTTACATATACTCAGATATTCATAACTGTCATAATATAATTCATAAAATCAGATAACATAGCATCACAACACTCATCCTGTTGGTGCAAGAAATATTTTTCTTAAGTAGCACTAGCTATATTATCCAACGGTTCCACATCCGAATTAATGGTTGTAACATAAATAACAGTACATCTCAAAAATCGCATCAATCATAAAACAGTATACTTTTATCTCTAAAAGTTTAAAGAACAAAACGGGGCTATGAGTCTCACCTTTACGCCAAGAGATAACCTATAACAAAATATTATAGTTTAGAAAATATATATTTTCTTCAAAATTTTCAGTACCTCAATATTTATAAAATCCATTACAGAGATTATAATCAGGTATAATCTACGAAATTTTTAAAACAAGTGGGTGCATAATTATACATAACATATTAAAATTTCATATTTCAATGATTTACAGTTTATTTTCTATGATTTTTACACCATTTGAACAATTTATTAGAAATACCTTCGGGTCTAAAAATTGTCAAACTTTGTCGGAATATATACTATAATATTTTTAGTTTCTCAAAATTTTCTTAAGTCCTAAATAATAGTAGAGTCTACTTTCATGATTTTTATCATTTTAACAACATGCAGTAAAAATATCTGAATACATCCAAAATTCTAATCTTATCCAAACTGTTCTATTTTAGTATTCATATTTTCTGTAAGTTTCTCATAATTATCTTATAATTTAAGTATTTTTCCTAATTTTCGAATAGTAGAAATTTTAAAAATTCATAACTTATGCATAACTTTGAATTAGATCATAAAACTTTTTCTGCAAGTCTTATAAATTATAAGAGTCAACATATAATTCTTTCAACTATTCTCCGGGTTTATTTCTTCCAGCATAAAATTTTCTTCCAAATAATAAAAAATTTATATAATTTATTTTACTTGTAGTAATAGCATCAAAATTTGTAGAATAATATCCCCTAATATTCCACACATATTCTTAATATTTCTTCCCACAATCATAGTCAAATACATATCAAACTGAAATTAGTAAGTTGGCACATAATTCTTCAACCCTTTATTGATAATTTCTTTTATATAACTTATGATTGTTAATATTTATCTATTTTCTTCAGGTTATAAAACCTTTTATTATCCTTTCAATAACATTAACATATTTGTAAGATTATGTGAAGAACTTGTAGGTTTAACCATAAGGGTTGTTTGTATGTATTGTTTAGATACATATATATACTTTGGTAAACTTGACTAGTTATGGTTTAGAAATTGAAACCTTTATTTTGATAATGAAGAGGATGATGATAACTCATGGCAACTTCTTTCTCTGATGGACCAATATGAGTGAGTGTCTTCAAGTTTCCAAGCCTTGTTCTTCTTGCAAATCGATGATAAGTACTTCAAAATTACGGATGTGTTTGAAACTGAAAGAGAGTGTAGAAGATGGTGGTGATAAATTTTTTGTGTGGGGTGACCGTGAGGTGAAAGGTGATGGTGGCCTTCGGGTATGGTGGCGTTCGAGAGTTTTGAAGGAGAGATTGATGGTTGCATTTGGTTGTGGAGAGTGTGACCAAATCTCCTCTTTAAAATGGAAGTCAACCGATTACCTTTAATGACATAATCATGAAGCTACTAATAGCCTTGATGAGTAGGCTAAACATAGGTTCATTAGGTGTCAAACAAGGAGATAAGCTTGGTGTCTAATGGCTAGGTGGTGGTTTGTGAGGTGTGGCTAGGTGTGCTAGCCGATTAAGGTGTTAATCACCATTCAATTTGGTTGGTCAATTTCTTAATGAACCGAGACTAGAGTTTAAGTTAAACTTGTGTCAAGGTTTAAATGTTTAAGTATATAATGTTTGTTTAGTTTGTTCTGACACCAAGTTGTATTGTATGGAGGTGTTGGGTGGGTTGTGTTTTTGTTTCATTTGGTGAGTGATTCAATGTTACAAAGTTGTGATATATGATGTTTGGTGCAAAATATTATGTATTCAGATACATGCATACGTAAAATATTAGTGCATGCATGCAAACATGCATACGTACAACTTATATATATATATATACATGTAAGAATATATAATCATATATATAGGGTTAGTCAATTACATATAAGAGAATTTTATTTATATATTAATTTACCTAACCTTATTTTTTAGGGTTGTCACATTCTCCCCCTGTAAAATAATTTCATCCTGAAATTTACTAATGTGTAACGTCTAAGGTTGAGGAGAACTTATCTAGTTACGAGCTTCAAATAAGTGAGGATATTTTCTCATGATTTCATCTTCTCTTTCCCAAGTATATTCTGGTCCTCTTTTAGCATTCCACTTAACTTTTACTATAGGAATTTTACTTCTTCTTAGTCTTTTCACTTCGTTATCTAATATGGTTATTGGTTCTTCCATAAAATGAAGTTTCTTGTCTATCTTTATTTCTTGAACTAAAACTTTTAATGTCTCATCTATTAGACATTTCTTTAGATTAGACAGATGAAAAATGTTGTGTACTTCACTTAATTCTTAAGGTAAATCTAACTTATATGCTACCGAGACAATCCTATCCATGATTTCAAATGGGCCAACATACCTAGGATTTAACTTATTTCTTCTTTCAAATCGAACTATGCCCTTTGTGGGTGATACCTTTAAATAGACCTTATCTCCAATTTGGAATTGCAATGGTTTTCTTTTTTTATCGGCGTAACTTTTCTGTGGATCCCTAGCAGCTTTCAGCTTATTTTAATTTCAAGAATTTTATTGGATGTTACCTGTATCAATTCAGGACTAGTAAGTTGTCTGTCTCCTATTTCATTCCAACATAGGGGTGATCTACATTTTCTTCCATACAAAGCTTCGAATGGAGTTGTTCCAATACTTGAATGATAGCTGCTGTTATAAGAAAATTCTATTAAAGGAAGATGTGTATCCCAATTTCCACCAAAATCCAATGCACAAGCTCGTAACATATCTTCCAAAGTTTGAATTGTCTTCTCACTTTGACCATCTGTCTGTGGATGATATGCTGTACTCAAACTTATCTGAGTTCCTAATTGAAATGGGTATTTCATGTCTGGATACAATTTCCTTTATATAAATTCTTGCTAATTTTTCCATTTTATAATCAACCCTAATTGGTAGGAAATATGCTGATTTGGTTAACATATCTACTATAACCCAAATAGTGTCATATCCGTTTGAAGTTCTTGGTAGTTTGGTTACGGAATCCATGGTTATCTTGTCCCATTTCCATTCTGGAATTTCCGGTTGTTGCAAGTATCCAGAGGGTTTTTAGTATTTATCTTTACCCTCAAACAAATATTACATTTGCCTACAAATTCTCCAATTGTTTTCTTCATACCTAGCCACTAGTATTGACTTTTCAAATCTTTGTACATCTTGTTATTTCCTGGATGTACGGAATACTTTGATTTATGGGCTTCTTGCAGGATAATCTTTCTAAGTATATATTATATGGTATCCAAGTTCTTCTTTTGAATTTTAGAATTCCATTTGTATCTTCTTCCAAATTTTTATTTGCCCTTTTATTGTTAACTTGTCTTTTGTTGAGCTTCCCAAATTTGACTTGTCAATTCGGATTGTAATTCCATTCTCATGACGCGTACTCGTAATGGTTTTGTCCTCTATTTTCTACATAAAGCATGAGCTACTACATTTGCTTTTCCTAGATGGTACTTGATTTCATAGTCATAATCACTTAGTAATTCTACCCATCTTCTTTGTCTCATATTCAACATTTTCTAATCAAATATATATTGTAAACTTTTATGATCTATATAGATCATATGTTTTGTCCCATACAGATAATGTCTCAAGATTTTAAGTGCAAATACTACTGCTCCTAATTCCAAATCATGAGTAGTATAATTCTTTTCACTACCACTAAGTTGTCCGGAGGCGTAAGCTATTACCTTATTTCTTTGCCTTAAAACACATCCAAATCCTTGACGTGAGGCTTCAGGTAACACCTAGTTATTTTTTTAGAAGAATAAGAAATGAGGAATAAAAGAAGGAAATACAATTAAACCCAAGATGAGGGGTTAAAAGTGTCAAAAGGACAAAATCATTCAAAAAGTTGGTGTAAGGGTGGGCATGGCCGCCCACCCTCCCTTCACACCACTTTTCATTCGGATTGAGAGAGAGAGTGTGAGAGCAGAAACTCTCGGAAGAAGAAGAAAAAGAAGAAGAAGATCGAATTTAAGGTATGAATTCATGGTTTTTAAGCGTTGTGTTGGGTTTTGGTCTCGGGTTTATGCTTATATGTTTGTGTTCGGGTGTGTGTGTTTGGTGGGGTATTATTGAATGATGAATGAACGAAGGAAAGGCTTGCAAGCACATATTTGAGGTGAGCAACCCAGTTGTTGCAACGGACTCGGACAACGTGCTATCGTGAAGTTGCCATGAGGTGAGCAACCCTATGGTTGCAACAGACTCGGATAGCATGCTATCATTGAAAGTGGTAACTGGGGTGAGCAACCCTATGGGTGCAACAGACTCGGATAGCGAGCTATCGTGAAATTGCCATGAGGTGAGCGACCCTATGGTTGCAACAGACTCGGATAGCGTGCTATCATTGAAAGTGGCAATTGGGGTGAGCAACCCTATGTTTGTAACAGACTTGGATAGCGTACAAATAGTTATGATTGTTAATGAGGTGAGCGACCCTGTTGTCGCAACATACTCGAAAGGACGAACGTATAAAATGAACAAGGTTAACGAATGTAATGGAAGATAATAATGATATTATCTGTATGTACGTATGAGGTATGATCACAAACGAATGAAAAGTATAGTTTGATTCTGAAAGAAAGTAAAGAACGGTTTTAGTGATTGAAATGTATGTTTTATTATAAAACTAGAACTCACTCAGTGACGCTGACTTTTATACGTTTTCAGTTGGTAGGTAAACGTTGCTGAGGATGGCACAAGGCGGCTACTCAGCTCTTTTGGATGACATTCTTTTCTTAATGTTTTTACATTGTAATGCGAACGAATGATGTTTTGAAATGAACGCTTGTATTAACTTGCAAAAGCATTTGTAATAATATGAAAAGTTATTTTTTTATGTTTCCGCTGCAATATTCTCATAAGGCAAATGTAATTATATGTTTTATGTGCGATGAGGATCCAACTGTAAGCGTCCCGGGAACAAGGCCTTACACATCACAATATATAATAAAATCGTCAGTTCCTTCTGGTAATGCTAAGATAGGGGCACTACATAACTTGCTTTTTAGTAGTTCAAATGCAACCTTTTGCTTTTCTTCCCAAATGTAGGGTTTATCTTTTTGGGTTAATTTTGTGAGAGGCTGAGCTATTCTCCAAAAATTTTCTATGAATCTTCTATAATATCCTGTCAAACCTAAAAATTGGCGTACCTCTGTTAGTGTCTTTGGATTTTCCCATTTCTTTACAGCCTTTATCTTTGCTAGATCAACCTGTATCCCTTGTTGATTAACTATATGCCCTAAGAATTGCACTTCCCTTTTCCAAAATTCATACTTTGAGAATGTTGCATACAATTTCTCCTTCTTAATAATTCCAAATTCATTCTTAAGTGCTTTTCATGATCTTCCTTACTTTTAGAATTAATTAGAATGTCATCTATGTAGACTATGACAAATTTATCTAATTATGGTTTACATACCCTATTCATTAGGTCCATAAATGCTGCGGGAGCATTAGTTAAGCCAAATGGCATTACAAGAAATTCATAATGACCATATCTAGTTCTAAATGCAGTCATTGGTATGTCCTCATCTTGAATTCTCATTTGATGATACCCTGATCTTAAATAAATTTTTGAAAAGTAACTAGACCCTTGTAATTGGTCAAACCGATCATCTATCCTGGGTAGAGGATATCTATTCTTTGTAGTTATCTTATTAAGTTCCCTATAGTCAATACACATCTTGAAAGTTCCATCTTTCTTTTTAACAAATAGAACTGGTGCACCCTAAGGTGATATACTAGAACGTATAAATCATTTATCCAATAATTCATGTAATTGATTCAATAATTCTTTCATTCTGTTGGTGCTAAATGATATGGTGCTTTAGCTATAGGAACTGTTCCTGGTACTAATTCTATTTTGAACTTTACTTGACAATGGGGAGGTAAACCAGGTAACTTATCAGGGAAAACGTCTGGGTATTTGTTGATAAGAGGGACACTTTCTAAGCTCATCTTATCTCGTTTTGTATCAACCATATGGGCTAGAAAGGCTAAACATTTCTTTCTTAAACAACTCTGTGCTTTCTTATAAGAAATTATTTTCATTGCACCTATGAGTTTTTCTCCATATAAGTAAAGAGTTTTATTTTCTTTAACCAAAGGAATCTTTATCATCTTTTTTTCTCATACTATTTCAGCTTGATTTTCACATAACCAATCCATTCCCACAACTATATCAAAAACTCCTAATTCAATAGGAATCAGATCTATGGTAAAACAATAATCATCTAAAATTAAGGTGCGGTCGGGAATGATTTCACATGCTTCAATTATCTTACCATTAGCTAATTCTACCATATACTTGTGTTTTAGTTTTTCTAAATTTAGATCAAGCAATGGTCTGAATGTATTTGAAACGAAACTACGGGTTGCTCCAGTATTAAATAATACTGTTGCGTATTGATCGCTAATAAGAAACGTACCCGTTACTACTTCAGCTTCTTGTCGGGCTTCCTCGGCTTGCATTATGAAAGCTCTCCCATGAAGGTTGTTTTGTTTAACTGGAGATTTACCTTTCAATTGTGGACATTTATTTCGAAAATGATTTTCGTCTCCACATTGATAACATACAAGTTTCGGGTTAGTGGGGCTTATATAGTCTCGAGATATATGCCCCTTTCTTTTACCGTTTTAAAAGATTACCATTGCATACTTACGCAAATGATATCTCTGACAGGTATTGCATCATGGCTGATTCTCAGTTTGGGGCTTCCTTTCTTGCGCCATTCCTAAAAAATTCCTAGTTGGCTGTCGAGTTACCATTTTCTAAGGATTTCCTCCAAATCTATTGCCTGAGTCGTTGCCATTCCATTCCCCTTTTCTCCTATTCTTGGGTTACTTAAAGATCCGGTTCTTATCATTTCATCAGTCGGGCTTACCGATAGACTTATGGCATTTTGGAAAGTTCTAGGCATAGCGTATTTCACTAATCCTCATATTTATGGTACTAAACCCCAAATATACCTACCTATTCATTTTGCTTCAGGAGTTACTAAATGTGGTACTAGTTTAGAAAGTTCATTGTGTCTGTCGGTGTATTCCCGATGTGCTGCTCTTTCATTTCTAGTGCTAAGAATTCAGTTTCCAATTTTTCTATTTCATTATAGGGGCAATATTTTTCAATTACCAAATTTCTGAATTATTCGCACCTCAATCCATTCATATTATCCCTTCCTTTTGTGTGCATTTCCATTTTCCACCAGGATTGTTCCTCTCCTTTTAGTGAATGTGAGGCAAAGAGGGTTTTGTTGTTGTTAGCACAGCTACTAATTTCCAGAATTGATTCCATTTCATCCAACCAGCGTAGGGCTTGTACAACTCCTCCTCTTCCATCGAATTCCTGAGGTTTGCAGGATATGAAGGTTTTGTAGGAGCACCCTTTTCTCACTCCATTTAGCATTTCCTCTTCTTGTTGGTCCCTGGTGCTGCCATTTTCTGGTTCCTTGTTGCCATGGGATATGATCCTAAAATTTATGTTTTGTTGTAACTGAGCTATTAAAGTAGGCATAGTGGCTTCTATTTGCTGAGCTACTATGTGAGAAATCTTGTCGTTCTCATTTATAGTAGTGTTTACAGGAGTTTCTTCTCTGAGTCTAGTTCTGGGTCCTCCTACTCGTGCCATTCTTCTCACGGGTGAGTGTTTCCTTTTGGTGGCATGTTTCATTATAATAATTTATAATTTATATTAACAAGTCAAAATTTATAACTGTAACACCCGGAAATTTTCTTTGAAGCCGACGAAAGAAGAAAAGAAATAAAGTCCAAAGTTGAGGGACTGAACTTGCCAAAACGGAAAGAAACTTGGATGAGTGGGGGTATAAAAGGGGGAGGGCAGCCCACACCCTCCCCATTCTTGCAAAACTCATCCAAGGGGAGAAAAGAAGTAGAAAAAAGGAGAAAAAAGGAGAAAAGCTTGGTTCAGGTGGATTCGAACGTGCAAAATCAAAGTTTAGCAGGTCAAATCGAAGCTCTACTTGACGGGATTATTCGTGTGAGTTCTTGGACCCCTCTTTTACACGTTTTTGAATGATTTTAGGGCTGCAACACATCTAAAAATCGTTTTGGGTATTTTGGGTGTAAACTCGTTTAAGTATGTATGTGTATGTGTATGATTCATTTGGGGTCTGATTTTGGGCTTGGTTGTGCTTGAATGATGTCGTGGTATGCTTCCCTAAGGTTTAGAATAGTTGATTTGAGCTTAAAAGAGGTTTGGAAGGGTTTGGAGGTCGAACTTTGCAGCTGCAGTTTGGGATGAACAGCATTCTGCATCAGCTAGGGCTAGGCGACCGAATGGAGGTCCATGCGTCCGAATGGCATGCGACTGGGTACATACGCATGAAAGGTGTGCGATCGAGGTTCATTCGCATGAAAGTAGTGCGACTGAGGGTCATACGCATGAGGGCTATGCAACTGAAGGAAATGCGGATGAAGGTCATGCAACTGAATGAAATGCGGATGAAGTCATGCAACTGAAGGTCATCCGACTAGAGTCCATATACCTGTGAGTCGTGCGATTGAGGTTCATATGCACAACAGGTGTGCGACGGAGGACCATTCGCATGGAGCTCATGCGATTGAGGTCCATACGCCTGGATGTCATACGATTGAGGATCATTCGTATCGGAAGCATGCGATTGGAGGCTATGTGACTGGAGATCCATTAACCTGAGTGTTCTCATACGCATGGAAGACCATGCGACCGAATAGGGTCCATACGCCCGAATGACCATAGTATTGTCTGACTTTAGGGAAAGTGCGGACGTAGGCTCGGACCTTCGGGGTTATAGATGATGTGATGGGCATGGATGATGTAAGATGATCTATGATGATGAGCTGATGATGCTGTTGATATGACGCATGATGATGTGTGATGTCGTATGGTTACATGATGCGATGTTGTGTGATTGTATGATGTTGTATGTTATGCATGATGTATGTTATGGGTGTACGATGTTGCCTTGTGTGATTAATGTTGTATGTTGTTATGTTCCTTATTATTATGTATGATTGTCTTTCCTGTGGCTTTACGTGTTACGTTAATGAATGTAATGAAAGTATTATGTAACGTGAAGTGGAAGATAATGAAAAGAGGAACATAATGAATGAATGCAAGCATGAACGAATGAATGAGAGTAAGTATGGCTTCCAAGAGAAAGAAAGGAGGTTTACGACTCATTGAGGGTCGTTAGCTCAACTGTGTGTGTATTATAGCATGCGATCTTGGCTAACTCATAAGGGGACATAGACACAGTGGGAGTTTAGTTTTGGTAACTGCTCTGAAACGTGCGATGTGGTATTTACTGTGTGCTATGTAGCGTGCGATTTTGGCTACCTCATGTGGATTATGTAGCGTGTGATTTTGGCTAACCCATGAGATGGAGTGCGATTCTGGCTAAATCCTACGAGTTCACACACACACACACAAGGGGAGTTGGTCTTGGTGACCACTCCGTTGGTACGATTTGTGCGATATGTATGATGGACAACATGAGGGACTATAGACATGGTGGGAGTTCAGTTTTGGTAACTACTCCGATAAGTGCGATGTGGTATTATTGTGTGCTATGTAGCGTGGGATTTTGGCTACCTCATGTGTGCAATTTGTGCGATTTGTGCGATATGTACTTCAGGTACGATGATGCAACGGTGCGATTTGTGCGAAAAGTGCGATATGTATGAAATGGATGAGTGGAAGAAATGATGTTATGAAGAATGTAACGAACGTAAAGAAGATAATAATTATATTATTTATGTGTATGTATGTTGTGTGATCACTTACGAAAGTGATGAACGGCTTTAACAGAAGAAAAGTATGTTTTATTTTAAAACTATAACTCACTCAGCAACGTTGACTTGATGTGTTCCAAGTTGGCATGTATGTTGCTAAGGATGGCATGGGGCGACTACTCAATTCTTTTGGGGTGGCATCCATCGTTATAATGCTTTTGTAATGAATGTAAAATGATATTGTGTAATGAACGGTTGTATTATTTTACAAAAGCATTTTGATAAAATGAAAATGTTGTTTTTAATGTTTCCGCTGCAACGCTTTTATGTAAGATGATGAAAATATATGTTTTATGTGCGATGAATGACCAGCTGTAAGCATCCCGGAAACGAGGCCTTACAAGTTGTATCAGAGCCAAAGTTTAAGTGAGATGGGTAAATTTTCAAAATAAACCTTAACTTAAACTAAGAATAGGATGGAAAAGGAATGGATGCCAATATGAGTAGATGCGTGCCATCAGGTATTTTCGTAATGTTAACCGGTATTACGTGTGCATGCTATGTCATTTATGTGTTGCCGGTAGATTTAGATACTGATGTAGTCAGGATAAGTAATGCTTGGGGTATGAAGAGTAAAGTAAGTGGCTAATCGCAACTGGCCACTGTAATTAGGGACTTACTATACTTGACATAAACTAGTTGTTTCCTTGAATGACCGTGTTGGTGTTTGAATATTTTAGTGTGTGTTAGAACATGGCTGGTGTTAGATCTTCTAAAGCTTCACGTGGTGGAGGCGGTGGTGGACATGGTGCTGAACCACGGGTCACAAGAGGAAGACCTAGAGTAGAGAAAGCGGTTCATGAAGAACCCTAGACCCCTCATCTGGAGGGCGGCGATGAGAGTGCTAATCTGAGAGCCTCGATGAAAGAGGCGGTTGCAGAGGAAGTGCATCAGGTTATGCAGACGATCCTACCGTCTGTGGTGACCGAAGTGATAAAGGCCGTTAGAGATAGAGAGAGACAGGAAAGGGGTAGACCTTCGGGTGAAAGGAGATGGCATGAGATTGGTTGGTTTTCTTCGATGACGAAGAGGGAGAAGAGGAGGAAGAGCCTGCGCTGGAGGTGGCACGAGGCTGTAACTATGGGGCGTTTCGACGATGCAAGCCCCTAACCTTTGATGGTAATGGCACTGCTGCTGCTGCTCACCGATGGGTGAGGGAAATGGAAGTTGTTCTAAATACCAGCGAGTGTCAGGAGGACCAGAAGGTAAAGTTTGCTGCCCACTCTTTCGTGGACTCAGCTTTGTGCTGGTGGGATAACATAGTCAAAGTTGAGGGCAGTCGGGCTATCCGAAGGATGAGATGGCCAGAGTTGAAAAGGCTGGTGATTGAGGAGTTCTATCCTCACCGTGAGATTGATAAAGTTGAAAGAGAGTTCCTGCAGCTGGAGGCGGGAACAATGAAGCATCAGCAGTACACCACCAAATTCAACGAAATCGCACGGCTGGTGCCGGATCAGGTGACACCTCTATCGCGAAAGATCAAGAGGTATATTCAGGGCTTGCCGGCGGATATCTGTAGGCACATGATGGCTGCCCGATCAAGAACATTTAGGTCGAAAATTGATTTGGCAGGGAGGTTGTATGATGAAAGAACTATAGTGGTGGTGGCTGAAGACGGCGAGAAAGATGATGGAGACCGGAACTGGAGGGGGAAGAGAACCGGACGGGGTGGTGTCCAGACAAATAATAAGCATGCATGGGGGGTGATCGCCTTGTGGTCACACCTGGTGCGGGGACGGATCAATGTGGTAAATGCGGGAGGGAGCATTAAGGAAAATGCAAAAGCGGACCAAACACTTGCTTCTAGTATGGGAAGCCTGGTCATGTGGCTAGAGAATGAGGGACTGTGAGATGTTACAATTGTGAAGAAATTGGTCACATGAGTAGGGACTGCAAAAAGCCAAGGGCGGATGGTTCGGGAGTGAAGAGGGCTAGAGGAGAAGGACAGAGGGTGAACGCAACGCCTACACGATGATACAGGAGGAGGCTAGGGCGGACCCCGATGTTGTGTCATGTATGTTTCTAGTAAATCAACCTTTAGCCTTTGTGTTATTCAATGCTGGCGCTAGTAAAAGTTTTATTCATGCTGCTTTCTGTGCTCAATTGCATGTTAGTAGTAAGAATATAGATACTCCCTTTGATGTGGTCCTAGGAGTGGATTGTTCAACGGACTACAAAATGAACGTCGTGTGCTGCAAAAAGATGATACAGTTGACAGCGCCCGGCGGGATCACGGTGACGGTTTAAGATGATCGAGTCATGACGATTCTGAAGGTGATTTCGATGGTGGTGGCGGGAACGCACATGAGGCATGGATGTATTGCCCACTTGGCTAATGTAAGGTATGTGGAGACACTGACATCCAACTACCAGATGTACCGAGACCCAAGTAAAGATTATTGGTGGCCGGGTATGAAACATGATATGGTGTAATACGGGAGTAAATGCCTTGTTTACAAGTGAAGGCCGAGCACCAAATGCCATATGGGAAGCATTAAGGTGATCGAGGCTACGACTGAGAAGCTCGAAAGGATCAACAGGTTTCGCGGATGAAACCTATATAAGGGGGGTGGACTTGTAACACCCAGAAATTTTCTTTGGAGTCGACGAAAGAAGAAAAGAAATAAAGTCCAAAGTCGAGGGACTGAACTTGCCAAAACAGGAAGAAACTTGGATGAGTAGGGTATAAAAAGGGGAGGGCAGCCCACACCCTCCCCATTCTTGCAAAACTCAGCCAAGGGGAGAAGAGAAGGAGAAAAAGGGAGAAAAGCTTGGTTCGGGTGGATTCAAGGGTGCAAAATCAAAGTGTAGCGGGTCAAATCGAAGCTCTACTCGACGGGATTGTTCGTGTGAGTTCTAGGACCCCTCTATTACATGTATTTGAATGATTTTAGGGCTAGAACACATCTAAAAATTGTTTTGGATATTTTGGATGTAAACCCGTTTATGTATGTATGTGTATGTGTATGATTCGTTTGGAGTTTGATTTCGGGCTTGGTTGTGCTTGAATGATGTCACGGTATGCTTCCCTAAGGTTTAGAATGGTTTATTTGAGCTAAAAAGAGGTTTGGAAGGGTTTGGAGGTCGAACTTGGCAACTGCACTTCGAGAAGAACTGCATTCTGCATCAGTTAGGGCTAGGCGACTGAATGGAGGTCCATGCGTCTGAATGGCATGCGACTGGGTACATACGCATGAAAGGTGTGTGACCGAGGTTCATTCGCACGAAAGTAGTGCGACTGAGGGTCATATGCATGAGGGTTATGCGACTGAAGGAAATGCGGATGAAGGTCATGCGACTGAATGAAATGCAGATTAAGTCATGCGACTGGAGTCCATACACCTGTGAGTCGTGCGATTGAGGTTCATACTCATGAAAGTTGTGCGAGGGAGGACCATTCGCACGGAGGTCATCCGATTGAGGTCCATCCGCCCGAATGTCATGCCATTGAGGTTCATTCGCATGGGAAGCATGCGATTAGAGGCTATGCGACTGGAGATCCATTCGCCTGAGTGTTCTCATATGCATGGAAGACCATGTGACCGAATAGGGTCCATACGCCCAAATAACCATAGTATTGTCTGACTTTTGGGAAAGTGCGGATGTAGGCTCGGACCTTCGGGGTTGTAGATGATATGATGGGCATGGATGATGTAAGATGATGATGTTGATGTGACGCATGATGATGTGTGATGTCATATGGTTATATGATGCGATGTTGTGTGATTGTATGATGTTGTATGTTATGCATGATGTATGTTATGGGTGTGCGATGTTGCCTTGTGTGATTGATGTTGTATGTTGTTATGTTCCTTATTATTATGTATGATTGTCTTTCCTGTGGCTTTACATGTTACATTAATGAATGTAATGAAAGTATTATGTAATGTGAAATGGAAGATAATGAAAGGAGGAACGTAATGAATGAATGCAAGCATGAATGAATGAAGGAGAGTGAGGATGGCTTGCAAGAGAGAGAAAGAAGGTTTACGACTCATTGAGGGTCGTTAGCTCAACTGTGTGTGTATTATAGCATGCGATCTTGGCTAACTCATAAGGGGACATAGACACAGTGGGAGTTTAGTTTTGGTAACTACACCGATACGTGCGATGTGGTATTTACTGTGTGCTATGTAGCGTGCGATTTTGGCTACCTCATGTGGATTATGTAGTGTGCGATTTTGGCTAACCCATGAGATGGCGTGCGATTTTTGCTAAACCCTACGAGTTCACACACACAGGGGGAGTCGGTCTTGGTGACCACTCCGTTGGTGCGATTTGTGCGATATGTACGATGGACATCATGAGGGACTATAGACACGGTGGGAGTTTAGTTTTGGTAACTGCTCTGATATGTGCGAGGTGGTATTTACTGTGTGCTATGTAGCGTGCGATTTTGGCTACCTCATGTGTGCGATATGTACTTCGGGTACCATGATGCAAGGGTGCGATTTGTGCGAAAAGTGCGATATGTATGAAATGGATGAACGGAAGAAATGATGTTATGAAAAATGTAACGAACGTAAAGAAGATAATAATTATATTATCTATGTGTATGTATGTTGTGTGATCGCTTACGAAAGTGACGGACGGTCTTAATAGAAGAAAAGTATGTTTTATTTTAAAACTAGAACTCATTGAGCAATGCTGACTTTGATGTGTTTTCAGTTGGCAGGTATGTTGCTGAGGATGGTACGGGGCAACTACTCAGTTCTTTTGGGATGGCATCCGTCATTATAATGCTTTTGTAATGAAATGTAAAATGATATTGTGTAATGAACGGTTGTATTATTTTGCAAAAGCGTTTTGATGAAATGAAAATGTTGTTTTTAATGTTTCCGTTGCAACGCTTTTATGTAAGATGATGAAAATACATGTTTTATGTGTGATGAATGACCAGCTATAAGCGTCCCAGAAATAGGGCCTTACAATAACCCCATTATAATTTGTTCAACACATAACAAATAATATTTCAAACACATAGGATATATATATATCATTAAGTTTTTTATTTTTCTAAGTGTTTGATATACTAGAACTTTAGATAGAAAATTTTTAATTTCCATGAACCCAGTTTCATATCTTTGCAAAGATATTCTTCTTAGGTGCCTTTAATTCCTTAACATCCTTCTGGACCTTCCAGACTTTCTGCTGTATTTAAGCTTTTTAAGGGTCCGCTGGGCTGTTTTCGTCTGATCCTTATTTAGGTTGTTTTTTAATTACCTTTTCTTTGTTCCTGGAAGAATCAGAGTTTTGTATTTCTATATTTTCCTCTTGCTTAGCCAAAAACCTTTCTCCACGTCGTATCTTTTTCCTAGGAGTTTGAATTGTATATCCACCGATGTTTACTGGGGCACGTCAGACATAGAATTTTGGTTGAAAGTTATTCTCAACTTCAGTTTGAGGAGTTTCCATAACTTGTTGGGGTTCTGGTTTAAGTGTTATTTTCTTAAAGTTGTTATGGTCTGAGCATTCAGAAGGATCAGTCTCACTCGGGTAATTATCGGAATTCATGACTACAAAAATTTCTTTATAATTTTTGGCAAAACGTTAGTCACATATTTTCATCAGGATTCCATATATCATATATATATAATTCACATATAATCACATAATTCACATATAATTACCATTTTCACATAAAATCATACCATGTATATATATTCATTAAATCTTAACATACCTTGAGCGTATGGTTATAGTCTAGGCATTTATATAATACCTAATTCTTTATAACCAATGGCTCTAAGATCAACCTGTCACATCCCCGGGGAAGCGTGAGATGCTATTGGGTGTGCTTGTTTGATCAGAACTCATTGATTAGTACACAAAACATAACATCACATATAATTATATAGTTAGGATTACATCAAATCACAAATAGTTAAAATTTGATCTAACATAATCCTATTACAAGCATATAATTTAACAGCTACATCTTCAGTAACGATGGAACTGCGCGTCCACCGATAAGCTGAGATCATACATGTTTACAGGTAGATTAACACAAACTTTTCTAATGATATCTCCCCAGCTGTTGTAAACATCAAAAGAAAACATTATGCTGTTACTCATGATAATTTCCTGAAAAAGCATACTCAAAATTGTCAACATAATGTTGGTGAGATTATAGGTTTAACTTTAGACAAAATATTTTTGATGCATCATATACAACCAAACCTTACATAATACTCAGATGATTCATAACTGTCATAACATAATTCATAAAATCTGATAATATAGCATCACAACACTCATCCTGTTGGTGCAGGAAATATTTTTCCTAAGTAGCACTACCTATATTATCCAACAGTTCCACATCCGAATTAATGGTTGTAACATAGATGACAATACATCTCAAAAATTGCATAAATCATAAAATAGTATACTTTTCTCCAAAAGTTTATAAGAACAAAACTGAGCTATAAGTCTCACTTTTACTCCAAAAGATAATCTATAAACAAAATATTCATAGTTTAGAAAATATATATTTTCTTCAAAATTTCACTACCTCAATATTTATAAAATCAATTACAGAGATTATAATCAAGCATAATCTACGAAATGTTTACAACAAGTGGGTCCATAATTTATACATAACATCTTAAAATTTCATATTTCAATGATTTATAATTTATTTTCTATGATTTTTACACTATTTGAACAATTTATCAAGAATATCTTCGGGTCTCTAAAAATTGTCAAACTTTATTAGAATATATATTATAATATTTGTAGTTTCTCAAAATTTTCTTAAGTCCTAAATAATAGCAGACTCTATTTTTATGATTTTTATCATTTTAAAAATATTTTGTAAAAATATCAGAATACGTCCGAAAATTCTAATCTTTATAAAAACTGTTCTATTTTAGTTTTCATACTTTCTGTAAATTCTCATAATTTAAGTATTTTCCCGGTTTTCGAATAGAAAAAATTAAAAATTCATAACTTATGCATAACTTTGAATTAGGTCACAAAACTTTTTCTACAAGTCTTATAAATTATAGGAGTCAACATATATTTATTTCAACTATTCTTCAGGTTCAGTTCTTCCAGCATAAAATTTTCTTCCAAATACTAAAATAATTTATATAATTTATTTCACTTGTACTAATAGCATCAAAATTTGCATAATAATATCTCCTAATATTCCACACATATTCATAATATTTGTTTCCACAATCATAGTCAAATACATATCAAACTGAATTAAGTAAGTTAGCATATAATTTTTCAATCCTTTATTGATAATTTCTTTTATATAAGTTATGATTGTCAATATTTATCCATTTTTTTCAGAGATTATGTGAAGAACTTGTAGGTTTAACCATAAGGGTTGTTTATATGTGTTGTTTAGACACATATATATATATACCTTGATAAACTTGACTAGTTATGGTTTAGGAATTGAAACCTTGATTTTGATAACGAAAGAGGGTGACGATAACTGATGGCAGCTTCTTTGTCTGATGGACCAAGTTGAGTGAGTGTCTGCAAGTTTCCAAGCCTTGTTCTTCTTGCAAATTGATGATAAGTACTTCAAAATTACGGATGTGTTTGGAACCGAAAGAGAGTGTCGAAGATGGTGGTGATAAACAATTTGTGTGGGGTGACCGTGAGTTGAAAGGTGATGGTGGTCGTCGGTTATGGTGGCGTCCGAGAGTTTTGAAGGAGAGATTGATGGTTGCGTTTGGTTGTGTAGAGTGTGACCGGATCTCCTCTTTAAAATGGAAGTTAACCGATTGCCTTTAATGGCATAATCATGAAGCTACTAATAGCCTTTATGAGTAGGCTAAACATAGGTCCATTAGGTGTCAAACAAGGAGATAAGCTCGGTGTCTAATGGCTAGGTGGCGGTTTGTGAGGTGTGGCTAGGTGTGCTAGCCAATTAAGGTGTTAATCACAATTCAAATCGGTTGGTTAATTTGTTAATGAACCGAGACTAGAGTTTAAGTTAAACTTGTGTCAAGGTTTAAATGTTTAAGTATATAATGTTTTTTTAGTTTGTTTTGACACCAAGTTGTATTGTATGGTGGTGTTTGGTTGGGTTGTGTTTTTGTTTCATTTAGTGATTGATTCGATGTTACAAAGTTGTGATATATGATGTTTGGTGCCAAATATTATGTATTCGGATACGTGCATACGTAAAATATTAGTGCATGCATGCAAACATGCATACGTACAACTTATACATGTATGCACGTAAACATATATAATAATATATAGAGGGTTAGTCAATTAACATATAAGAGAATTTTATTTATATATTAATTTACCTAACCTTATTTTTAAGGGTTGTCACAACCAACATGGGTGAAAGGATCCTTTGTGAGTTTGACAGCTAAGCAACATTCGTATTCATCAAAAAATTCTTGTCTTGTGGATTCAAGAATCCTTTCAAACCGAAGCCTTATCACATGGGCCTTGCTTATGTGGCCAAGTCTACAATGCCATAGAAATGGATCATTAATTCTAGATTTGATACTCTTCGAAAGATTATAAATGTTATTGTTTGTTTGAACATCAATCTCCTAAATACCATTTCAAGATTTAGCCTCAAAGTAAAAGACATCATTCAAGTAAGCAGAAATAAAAGTATTATTAAAAAAACGTACTTGAATACTTGTTCAAACAATAAAGAAACTAAAATAATGTTTTGTAACGCTAGAAATAAAGTCAAAACAAGCCAATTAATAACAATGTGCTTAGTCCGGATTATTAATGAAAATAAGCGGGAAAAGGATCATGAACCGAGTAAACCTCGCGGGTTATGGGTTAGACGAGTTTAAGGTCCCGAAAACGCCCGATATATATAAATGAATCAGCTTGAGCCACTCTCATTTGCAACTCAAGCACTCAACTTCTAGAGAGAGTGTATAGAGAGAGAAAGAGGAGAGGCGGTGAAGATCCAAGGCTCGGTTGATCAAGGGATTGAATATTGGTGTTTGTGGACATCCAAACAACAAGAAAAGACCAATAATCCAATTAAGAAGCATCGTTTAATCATTTCTTTAGATTAAACCTGGATTATAGGTTTGGGGTTTTTGAAAGTGTCAAAGAATGATCTAAAACTCACGTTTTTATGTAAGAAAACTCAAGGGACATGGTGGCTAGCATAAGGTAGGCTAACTCATAGGCATCTTCCAAATTTCGCCCAAGTTATACGGGCAACGGCCGTATTATTTTCAGGCTCCTTGGAAACAACGCTATCTAGAACATAGAGTTTTTTCACCATCTTAATAATAATTCTTAGATTGTGGTGCCATGCGAGAAAGTTAGTGTTATCAAGTTTCTCTTTCTCAAAGATATACTTGAGAATAAAGGAGTTATTAGTTTCTAAAGACATATGTTTAAATAAGAAAAAATAATTAATTAGTATTTTTGATGTATTATTTTCTTATTTTAGTTAATGACTCATTTACAATAATTTTGAATAAGGAATATGAATCTGGCTTGGTCAGTTACTAATGGCAGCTGGGGCATGCAACATTAGTAAATGATTACATAGACTAACAACGTTTATCAATTGTGAACTGTGCACAACTCTCGGTTATGAGGCGCAATGACAACATTTGGCAATGCGTTGATACATTTAGCCTCATCAATGCCTACTTTTCTCTCTAGACAGTTATGGCACGTAATAAGAGAGAAAAGTAATAGTTATCCTAAAACAAGTATGTGTGGAAGGGTTGTATGTGTCAATGCAACCCTTACACCTCGAAAGAATAAACTACACATCAAGTGTGGTACTGTGGCTCTAAGCATTAATGTTTCTCTTAATATTCCAAGTGTTCCCGATAGTAGGGTGGCATAGACTATTGATTTTATCTATGGCATCCAATTTTAATGTTTATCGAATAGGGTCAAACACAACGAATTATTAAGTCATACGTGTGTTATAAAATCCATTTTTACAATATTTAGATTGTGACAATAAGTGATGAATCCTTTCATCTCTCCGGATACTAGATTTTAATACCCTATTAAAATTATATTTATCGCGAGATAGATAATCAATTTTTAAATTAATAATTTTAAATTATCAAGATTCAAGTTTTGAAATTCAAATTAATTTTAAATTTGAAAACTTATATAGTTATCATTTAAGATAGATAACCAATTTAAATTTAAAATTATCAATTTTCAAGTTTTGAAATTTAAACTAATTTAAATTTGAAAACTTAATTGATTATCGTTTAAAATAACTATTTGTTTTAATAATTTAATAAGTTGTAAAAATAAGTTTAGAATTTGTTATTTATTTTGATTACTAAAAAAATATTTTTAATTAGTTTGGTATTAGGTTGACATGTTATAACAATTATAAAATTAAAAACCATAATAGTAAGTAAATATGTAAGTCTGATGGCTATGTTTTTTTGATCATGCTAGAGCCAAGTAGCAAAATCAAACTAGGTCATGGGGTCACAAAACAAAACAACCACAAGAGTGCATGATGTCTTGATCGACTTCCACTGACTCCTTGATTCATCTCGTGTCTAGTTTTGACTTCAAGTCTTCAAATATTATATTATTTACAAAAAAAATTACATAATAAAAGAAAATACTAATCTATTACAACTTTGAATCATCAAATAGGCCAATACCATAAAAACCAAAATATATGAAATCAAACAAAAACATAACCATTCAATCATAGAGTGTAGTCGGATTCATATTAAACACAATCATAATAATTGAGAAATATTTTGGTTTAAAAATATTTAACCAAAATAAATAAGTTGCCCTAATTAATATAAATAAGTTATTTGTATGGAATTTTTATAATGTTTAAACAAATCAACAGAATTACCTACGGGTTCTTAGAATTTACCAAAATATACCGGGATCTATATCTACATTATATCATAAATACTTAGGTCATTAACCCATAATAGTAAATCTTCTATAATTTTTGCCAGGTTTATAAAAATTAGTATAAATAGTAAAATATCTCTAAAACTTCCGAATTTTATACAAAATGTTCTAATAAAGGTACCATATTTTATGTAAATTTTTCATAATTTATCTCTCCTTTTTCTATTTCTTCTTATTTTCAAATAACAAAAAGTTCTAAATTATATAATTTAACCATATCAATGAATTAAGTCATGAAATTTGCGTAGAAATTCTTATAAAATATAAAGTCCATTATAAAAGTTTTCCAAGTGTTTACTAGGCCCAGAGCTTCTTGATGATATTTTTATTTTATCAAACTAAATAATTTATATAAATTAATTTACTTATTATAATTACACCAAAATTCACAGAATGTTATTTCTAATATTTTCTAACAAGTTTCTAATTTTATTCCCACAATCACAGTCATTTAGGTATTTAATCAAATTTATAAAGAATACTCATATTTTCAACCCTTTTATTTGTAAACTTTTTGTTTAAATCCTTGATTTATAACATTTTCCAGTTTTTTTAAAATTTTGAATCCTTTTTCATACTGATATTTTATAATAATTCTGGTTCCATGAGGTTTTTGTGAATAACCTTGATGTTTTAACTTAAAGAGTTAGTTATATGTGTTGATTAAACACATATACACTTTTTTAACTTGGTAGTTTTAGTTTGAGGATCTAAGCTTGATTTTGATAGAAGGAGGTTGATGTTGGCTTTTAATCTCCTTGATGAAGTAGTTGAGGTGTTGATCTTGGAAGTTTGATCACTAATATGTTTTGAAGATGATGATTAGGTAGTGTTCTTAATGATGGTCTGTGGTTGATTTGGAGATCAAAAGAGGGAGTAAGGGATGGCGGATGTTGGTTGTGGTTTGTGAGCCGAGAAATGAAGAACCAAGGGTTGTATCCGAGAGTGATAGTGTGGTTGTATGGGTTTCAGTTGATGGAGGGTGATTGTGGAGAGCCTTCAGTCGAGGGTCTATATAGTGGAACATTCATCATTACCCTAGTTTTTGGATGGTGAGGTGGTAGTCTTTAGGTGTGCTTAGTTGATCATTAGGATTAGGTGGCAGTTTTGGGATGATGCTTGGTGTCTTGGTAATGCTAGGTGTTGAATCAAGTGGGTTAGTGACTCACTAGGTCATTAATACAAGGTTTAACTAGCGTGGTTATTAATCGGGTTACATAATAAACCGAGATTAGAACTTGGGTGGTGCTTATGTTGGTGTTTAATTGTTTAAAATTTGATTAGTTTTTGTTTTGATACCAAGTTTCTTGATGTTATCTTGTTTTTGTGATGTTTGGTTGAGTTTGTATCTTAATTTACTTCATATAAGAATGAGATATGTATCATAACATAGTCAAATGATCCTACCATTTGATAACTAGTCATATAAGTACATAGATTACAAATTTGATGCACAAAAGTTTCATGCATATGTAAATGTTCATGCATGCATACCCATGTATGATTAACCAAAACATATAAGGGTCCTAAAGAGTTAAATTAATAAACCTATCTTTAATGTTTCCTTAATAAGTATATAAGTATGGATTTATAATTTTTTTAAGATATTAGCTTGCCTAACCTTAGGGCCGTCATAGTAGTGGAGCCTTTCATCATTACACCTAATGTTAGGATGGTGAGGTGGTAGTCTTTAGGTGTGCTTAGTTGATCATTAGGATTAGGTGGCAGTTTTGGGATGATGCTTGGTGTCTTGGTGATGCTAGGTGTTGATTAAAGTGGGTTAGTGACTCACTAGGTCATTAATACAAGGTTTAACTAGCGTGGTTATTAATCGGGTTACATAATAAACCGAGATTAGAACTTGGGTGGTGCTTATGTTGGTGTTTAATTGTTTAAAATTTGATTAGTTTTTGTTTTGATACCAAGTTTCTTGATGTTATCTTGTTTTTGTGATGTTTGGTTGAGTTTGTATCTTAATTTACTTCATATAAGAATGAGATATGTATCATAACATAGTCAAATGATCCTACCATTTGATAACTAGTCATATAAGTACATAGATTACAAATTTGATGCACAAAAGTTTCATGCATATGTAAATGTTCATGCATGCATACCCATGTATGATTAACCAAAACATATAAGGGTCCTAAAGAGTTAAATTAATAAACCTATCTTTAATGTTTCCTTAATAAGTATATAAGTATGGATTTATAATTTTTTTAAGATATTAGCTTGCCTAACCTTAGGGCCGTCATAGTAGTGGAGCCTTTCATCATTATACCTAATGTTAGGATGGTGAGGTGGTAGTTTTAGGAATGCTTAGTCGGTCATTAGGGAAAGGTGGCGAGTTTGGGATTGGCTTGGTGTCTTGGTGGTGCTAGGTGGCAATCAAGTGGGTTAGTGACTAACTTGGTCATTCATGCATGGTTTAACTAATGGTTTAGTTGTTTTAGTAGTGCTTAATGAACCGATACAAGGTGCTTAGGTTGTGTTTTGTTGAGTGTTTAGGTGTTTAAGATTAGTTTAGTTTTGGTTTTTGGACATACGGTTAACTTGATGTAATATGGTTTGATTATGCTTAATTTTTTAGTACATTACTTAAGGCATTTAGCATCTAACTAACTAATCATATTACCCTAAGATGGTAATTATATAATTCATGTACATGCACGCGTAAACATTATGCATGCATGCACGCTCATGTATCATATGCATAATCATAAAAACATATAAGATTCATAAAGAATATATAAATATAAACCTATAAAAGTTTCTTAAAACATTAGTTTACCTAACCTTAACTTTTAGGGTTGTCACACTCATGAACTATCCACAACTTTGACCTGGTGACCCATTCACGTGCATAACCACTAACGCATGTGACCCGGGAAGAGATTGACTAACCCAACATTTAAGTTTGTGCTACAAAGTAATGATGCATATGTTATTATTATATAATGCAGAATGTCCTAAATATATAAGCTTTGGCATGAAATATCAAGAGCATCATTATGAGGATGTGCTGTTGATTGCATAACATAACTAGTCTATCATAAATGTCACCATAAATTTTTTTCATATCTCTAATACATATAAGAAGACAATAGCATATGTTATGGACATATGGGTAGTAAAGCAGAATGTCCTACATATACAAACGTTGGCATCAAATGTCAAGACCATCAAAATAGTGGTGTTTGTATGTTATGTATCATAACCATTCGATCTTGATCATAAATGCCATTTATAATATTTTGGTTTGTTTTATAGGTAACAAAACAATATCATGTGATGTTAATTTTCCATCATGTGCCATTGTCTATAAATCAACCACAACTTCACTTCCTTGAAACTACTTTGCAAATTCTTTCATCCGTATTTTTCCTCCCCATCAGCTTCTTTTTAGTGTAAAAACTTTATCCTTTTAAAAATGGCCATCTTTATACCACAGATCACTCAAGCTAAACAAATTCTTAAACGGTCATTCTCAAACAGAAGCAACACATCCATATCTATGCACATCCCCAAAGGTTATTTAGCGGTCTATGTCGGGGAAGGAGAGAAAAGACAACTTGTGGTTCCTGTATCACTGTTAAGCCAACCAGAATTTCAAGAATTACTACACTTGGCGGAGGAACAATTTGGCTACAGCCATCCTATGAGCGGCCACACCATTCCTTGCGGTGAAGACATATTGGCGGATCTTGCTTCTCATTTTGGTGCATTATGATCACATGACATATATGTTAATATTTGCTATGTTGATTTTGTAAAGCACAACAACTAGGACATTTCACATGTTTGTAAATAGAGGCACCTGCGCAACAATGTGAAATTTAAATTAGGAGCTAATTCGAGTTCATTGTATTCTGATTATTGTTATAACCAAAGAGATTAATGAAAAACATACTACATCTTCATTATTTTGTAAAATTAATTCCAACCAAGTAGAAAAGTTTAATTGCAGAAAACACTGTACAGGAATGTTGGGCTAATCAATCAGTTCATGGGTAACACGGGTCAAGTTGATTTTGGGTCATCAGTTAATTTTCAATTAGCAGGTTTATTTTATGCTTTGTTATTTTGAGTTTGATCAATCTTGTTAGTGTTTAGATCATGGGTTTTATTTGAGTAGTTTTTAGGAGTTGAATATGCACATGTGCTATTTATTATTAAGTGTATACATGAGTTGTAGGTTCCAGTTTTCAGTTAGTACAAAAGTAAGTTCCAGTTTTCAATTAGTACAAAAGTAAGTTCCAGAAAGAAGAATATGAAGAAGGCCAAGTGTCAAATTTTGGTAAACAATGCATGGGTTAACTAAAAAAACATCATTTCTCGCTAAAAACTACTTTACTCGTGTGGACTATATAATGTCACAACATGTTTGGTTGCAGAATACCTACAAGTCTTTCGTCACAATTGACTTCACTGGGCATAGTTCTTGAAAGAAATTGTCAACTGTTAAATCAATTGAAAGAATATTTGTTGAAAGTTAAACTAAATTTAATAAGTATGTATATATGTTATTATAAGTTAGTGTGACAACTGTATAATTATGGTTAGTATAGATAAGTTAGTTATGTTAGTTTCTTGGTGGTTAAGTAACCCGGTGTATAAATACTATTATACATAGTACATAGTACTACTACATAGTCAAATTCTCTAAATTCATCCATTGTAGAAACTTGTGTTTGATCTCCCCTCTACCAATATTGACATGTTTTTTGGTAACTATAATCAGAAACGCATTATCATAGGTCATTGTGCCTAACTAAAAATGGCCATCTCTTATTTAATCTTATCGATATAATTAACACAGGTATCCCTAAACTATAGGTAAGTAAGATAACAAGTGGCTCGGGTTATAAGACACTCAGCTCCATCAAACACAAAGAGGGTCCGGGTCCTAAACAGGTCATGTATATGCCACAAAAAAAGCTAATTATAGGTTATTAGGTTATTAGGAAGACAATTCCATGTGATTCTACTTTTCAATCATGTGTCACTATCTATTACACAGTCCCTTTACTACCAACTGGTTATAAAAACCTTTCAACGTCTATAAATCAACCTTAACTTGCGCTAGAATACGTCACAAAATCTTTCACTAGCATTTTTTCCTTATCAAGTAATTTTAGTTAAAAGGTTTTACCCTCTTTGAAAAATGGCCATCTTTTTGCCTCAGATCATTCAACCAAAACAAATTCTTAGACGATCATTTTCAAATGGAAGAAGCACATCAATATCTATGCATGTCCCAAAAGGCTATTTTGCTGTTTATATTGGTGAAGAAGAGAAAAAACAATTTGTGGTTCATGTATCACTCTTAAGCTAACTAGAATTTCAAGAATTATTAACTAGCGGAATTAAACCATGTAATTGTAATTGTATTGAGTAATTGTGTGTTTAGGGTTACAATAGAGGATCCCTTATATAGAGGAAAATATTACATAATTAGCCCTAAACTATTGACTAATAATAACCTAGTCCAATATTCCCCCGCAAGCTAAGCTCGGGAGAGATTCAACTTGAAATCTAAAAATGCATAAAAAATAAAAATAAGTAAAGTAAATTATTGATCTTCTTCGGTTATCACGTTGTATGCGATGTGAGTTTAAAACTACCGTTGTTCTTATCCTATGAATCTTCTCACATGTCTCCACACATACAACTTTTGCATGAAGGTGCGCTGCCGTTGTATGGCGGAGCCATTTTTGTATATCATGCTATCAACGACAATGAAGGTGAAGCATCATGTTGTATGCGATGACGAGTTAAGATTAAAAAGGAAAAGCGATGATTGTATGTGTTATGTGGCGGTAAGATTAGGGTTCAGCGGTGGCTAGGGTTAGGTTTAGTGATGGCTAGGATTAGGGTTTGGTGGTGGCAAGGGTCAAGGTTTGGCAACGACGATTGTGGTTGTGTGAAAGGAGAGAGACGAGGGCGGTTTGTATTCGTATGTTAAAGGTGAAGATGGTAGTGGTTGTTATTATAATGGAAGCAGCAGTGATGGATGGTTGGGCAAGGACCGCCCTGATTAGGGTTTCGGTGATCGAGCCTTCCCAGCTCAGATACCAAATTAAACGTTGTAATTGTAATTATATCGAGTAATTATGTGTTTAGGGTTACAATAGAGGACCATTTATATAAAGGACAATATTACATAATTAACCCTAAACTATTCACTAATAATAACTTAGTCTAATAGGGTGAGGAAGAGTTTAGGTTCAACCATCCAATGGGTGGGCTCACCATTCCATGTAGTGAAGAAATATTTGCTCATCTTACTTCTTGTGTTGGTTCATTATAATCACAGGGTGTATATGTTAATCTTTGACATATTGATTTTGTAAAACACTAACAACTAGGACCTTTAGGATATTTGTAAATAGCGGCACCTGTGAAAACTGTGTAAAAATTAAAATAGGAGCTGATTTATGTTTATTTTATACAAATTATCGTTGTAACCAAATGAGTTGAATGAAAATTATATTTATGATCTTCTTTGTTTTGTAGAGATAAATTTTAACTAAATTGTGTGTTCACAGATTAATATATAAGTATATATCATACCTCACAAGTTTTCTTATGGTACATGAGTTAATTAAGTGTTCATATAAATACTGTTTTATGGTTGAAATTATTTAAAAATGTTATACGTGTAAGAAAACATAACAAATAACTATTTTATAGTACTCTTCTGACTTTGGCTACAGATTTATTGTCCTATACATTGACCTCATATTTGGCGAAAGTTTGTTATATATACTATAGGCCTATAGGGATTAATCTTGATCCGGTTAGGTCAAAGTCATTTATGCACAGTGAGGTTAAATTGGGTTCAGGTTATCAGGAGTATTGTTTTTAGGGACATGGTTATATAATTTTAATGAATAACAGGTTAATTAGATTTGTGGAATCAAAGTAGTGGGTGACTTGTTTTTCCTTTTCCTTAGGTGCTAGAATAGTTTTTCTCTATTTAATAAGTCTGAGTATAAATGAAAATGAGTTTTAAAGCAGTAAATCCCTCTGTTTTAGTGTGTGTTTTTTTAATCTTAGACCTGAACCAGCATACAGTACATACATAGATCCAACATGACTTCATTACAGGACACAAAAATAGTTTTTCCAATCAGCTTGCACTCTTTGAATAAAAAACTACAAAATATTTATCAGTAAACAATTTAATGTTAGACTTTCTATCAGAAGTGGTCATTGTCCTTTAATGAAAACATATATAACTATCTATTATCTACTCTTATCACTCAGATATTTCTAACTATAGGGAATCCATGATGGTCTTTGTGTATATGTAGGACATCCTGCTTTATCACCATTTGTCCATATCACATAGCATTGTCTTCCAATCTCTAGAAAAGATATAAATTAATAATGGCATTTATGGTAATAAACGAGTTGTTACATTATACTAACCAACTTGTAAGAGCCCTACTTGACTACAACACTAATTATTAAATAATAGAAACTAGACCAAACTTGACCGACAAGTCAACTTAGGTTCCCAAACTTCACCGGCGTATGAATTGGTTAATAAATTACCACCAACATTATGATGACATAAACGATTAAGATTAAATTAGAAGTAATTATTCTGTGCTTAAGAGAGAAGAAATATGAAGAAGGCCAACACACTTTGTGCAAGTGAAATATATTGTTACATTAACATTTAATACATTGTCAGTTGTTAAATTTGGGTAAAGTATACATGTGTTAACTATAAAAAAATATCATTACTTCCGGCTATAACCGGCTTATCATGCACATTATACAATACAATGTGACAAGTGATTGTAGAAGTTTTACATGTCTTTCGTCACAATTGTCATCACCGGATATAATCCTTGAACCTCGGTTATAGAATTTAAATTTTATGGGTTAAATCATCTGAAACAATATTGACATGCTAATTTAGTAACTAATCTGAAATGCATAAAAAGTTTACTTCTGAAACATGTTTACTTACATTCTATTAGTTTTCACAGAAGAGATCAACGTGCTTTAGTTAACATAGACCATCTATTAAATAATCTTGTCATAGTAACCCATGTATCCTTAAATGCTAGAGAATTAAGATAAAAAGTGGTTAGTAATATAACCAGGTTGAGGCCCCTTCGGATCGATGTTTTGGATGAACAATCGATGGATTTCTGCACAGATTATGCAGGGAGCCCGGTGGAAGAATAGGGTCAAACGGGAAAACAAATACACATACAATACTTCTGTAATTCTACACATTCAAATGACAATCTGTTGGGGTATTCATGCAAATACATTTGGCGGTTAACAACTAATAGAACTAACATAATTAACCCTTTAATTCCCGCCTAATTACATCAGTTGACTTATGTTTGACTTTCATGAATTATCTAATAATACTAAATTTGAAGATGATTTCTTGATAAAATCACTTCCAACAAACCAACTCACCTCGGTCGTACACAAGTGGATAGCCTAAGAGACATGTGAAGTCTGGGTCATAAATGGGTCACATTTACGTCTCATAAAAATAATAGATTATATGTTATTAGGTGGTAAACAAAAATGTCCTACATATACCAAATATGGCATACAACATCAAGAAAATCAGGAAGAGAGATTTTGGTGTTTGTTATATAATGTAACCACTTGTTCTTGATCATAAATCTCACCTTAAAATTTTTTTGTCTCTTTTAGTGATTAGGAAGACCATGCCATGTGTAATTTCTTTTCCATCATGTGCCATTGTCTATATATTGTAAAGTCCATATAATATCAGCTGGTTATATAAACCTTTTATTGTGTATAAATCAACCACAAGATTCTTGAAAATACTTCACAAAATCTTTCATCTATATTTTTCTTCTCTGCCAGCCTCTTTTTAGTGAAAAGACTCTGCCCTCTTTAAACAAAAAAAAATTCTTAGGCGATCGTTCTCAAATGGAAGCAGCACCTCAACATCTATCGACATCCCAAAAGGCTATTTTGTTGTTTATGTTGGGGAAGAAGAGAAAATACGATTTGTGGTTCCTGTATCACTCTTAAACCAACCAGAATTTCAAGACTTACTACACCTTGCAGAGGAACAATTTGGGTTCAACCATCCAACGGGTGGCCTCAGCATTCCATGTAGTGAAGACGTATTTGCTAATCTTGCTTCTCGTTTGGGGGCACTATGATCGAGTCCATGTGTTAATCTTTTCTGTAACAGTTTTGCAAGCACAACAGCTAGCTGAGGGCCTTTCACATGTTTGTAAATAGAGACACTTGTCCAAGCCATGTGAAATTTAAATTAGGAGCTAATTTGTGTTTATTGTAATTTAATTACTGTAACCAATGAGCTGAATGAATAACATACCTCATCGTCTTCCTTATTTTATACACTTAAATTGGTTACCGGTTTTCTTTTGTCACATACAAAAAAATCCAAATTGAAAAAGCTAATTGCCGAAATCATAAACAGGAAATTTTCATTACTGAAATTAATCAATGAAGCTCAACTAGTAGAGTTGCCCTGTTTCATTCATTAGTGTTCGGTGACAACATAAAGGAATAACAAATAAGCTACAAGTGAATACTCTGAGCTTCAAAAAGGAAAACTGAATGAAGGTCAACACGGTTCGTGGATGAAAGAAATATTTGTACTCAGGTTAAGTAACCTTTTACTTCCATCATTTAATATATATAGTCAATTGGATGAAGAATTCATTTGTAAACTATAAAAATTCATTTCTTCTTGCTTAAAACAACCTTACTCGTGTGGATTATGTAATGTCAACAAGTGATGAAGTGTTGGTTATGTTAAATGATAACAATTGAACTACAAAGGTTTAAGTTTTATTGAATGCATAAAGGCTACTTTAATGGCAGAGAACTTACAATGGATATAAAGACATAATTAACTCTAAACAGAAAATCCTAACAGCATTTATTGTTCTGAACGGACCCGAAAGACCCGTTTAAACAATTGACTGACCTATACTTTAACCAACCAGCTAGAAGCTTCCTTCTAGCTTCAGATAAACTCAACAAGATTTTCTACATGTGATTAGAAGTTTTCAATGGATAAACTTCAGATAATTTAATGATACAATTTAGGGAGAATTTACAGTTAACAAATTCAAGGGAAAAATTCTGAACTTTGTTATATAAAATATAAATGTTTCAAAGTAAACAAAGATGATTGCATAAAATATATATTTATGTAAATACTCCTTCTTGGTCATAAATGCCAACTTTTAAAATTTTTGAAGATACAAAGACAATACCATGTGATTTGGTGGTAACAAAGAATGTCCTACATATACAAACATTGCCATCAACTATCAACACAAGATGATGAGGGATGTGGTACTTATATGTTTTATATCATAACCAGTAATTGTTGATCACAAATTGCTCTCTTTTGGAGGTAGGTGGACAAAACCATGTGATGTTTCTTTTCTATCGTGTATCTTTGTCTATTACAAAACCCCTGGTTATAAGTACATGTCAATATGTATGAATCAACCACAACTTCTTTGAAAATACTTAACATAATATTTCACCAGTATTAATATTCTCCCATCAACCTCTTTTTAGTTAAAATATTGATCCTCCCCTCTTCAAAAATGGACATCTTTTTGCCAAGGATCATTCAAGCGAAACAAATTCTTAAACGATCCTTGTCAAATGGAAGTAACACCTCAACATCTATGGACATCCCAAAAGGCTATTTTGTTGTTTATGTTGGGGAAGAAGAGAGAAGAAGATTTGTGGTTCCCGTATCACTCTTAAGACAACCAACATTTCAAAAATTACTAAACCAAAGGAAGAGTTCGGGTACAACCATCCAATGGGTGGCCTCACCATTCCATGTAGTGAAGGCATATTTGCTGATATGGCTTCTCGTTTGGGTGCACTATGATGACATGATCCATATGTTAACCTTTATTTTAACGATTTTGTAAAGCACAAGTAGGACCTTTCACATGTTTGTGTATAGAGGCATTTGTCCAAGCCGTCAGAAAGTTAAATTAGACACTAATTTCAGTTTATTGTATCCTAACTAATGTTATAAACAAAGAGCTGACTCCAAAAACATGTGTCATCTTTTTCATTATGTTCTAAGCATACATTCTAATCAAGAAGCGTGTCCATAGACTGATATATGTGTATATCATACTTTACGGTTTTAATTTTGTTACATACAAAAAAATACCGAACAGAAAAGGTTAATTGCAGTAACCGCTGTCATTACTGGTATTAATGTAGGAATCTCAACTTATTGAGTTGTGCTGTTTCGTTCATTAGTGTTCGGTGTCAACATAAGCATTTCAAAATTTAAAACTAGAAGTAAATATTCTGAGGTTCAGAGAGAAGAAATATGCAGAAGGCAACCACAGTTTGTGCAGGTGAAATATATATGTTATGTTTTCAACAATCATACATAGTCAGTTGTCAAATTTGGGCAAAGTACACTAGTGTTAACTATAAAAAATCATTAATTCCGGTTTAAAACCAGCTCAATCATGTGGATTATACAATGCAACAAGTGACTGCAGAAGTTTTACATGTCTTTCATCACAAATAACATCACAGGACATCGTTCTTGAACCTCGATTTATTGAATATAAATTATATGGGTTAAGTTAACTGAAAGAGCATTCACATGTTATATTAGTAACTAATCAGGAATGCATAAAAAGTTTTGTGAAACATGTTAATTGACAAACTATTAGTTCTCACAGAAGAGATCAGTGTGCTTTAGTCAGAATAGGCTATCCTTAAACACTAAAGCAATAAGATAATTTTTTTAAAACTAATTCAGCCCTCGTACACAAATAGGATAACGCAACAGACATGAAGTCTGGGTCATAAACAGGATAAATTTACCCCACACAAAAAAATAACAAGTTATAGGCTATTAGGTGGTAAGGCAGAATGTCCTACATATACAAATAATGGCCTACAACATCAAGACAAGCATGATGAGGGATTTGGTGTTTCTTATATACTGTAACAACTAGTTCTTTATAATAAATCTCATCTTAATATTTTTTGTCTCTTTTAGTGATAGGAGGACCATACCATGTGTTCTTTCTTTTCCATCATCCTGTAATACCAGCTGGCTATATAAACCTTTCAATGTGTATAAATCAACCCCAAGTTCCTTGAAAATACTTCACAAAACCTTTCACAAGTACTTTCATCTCCATCAGCTTCTTTTTTAATTAGTGAAAAGACTCTGCCCTCTTCTAAAAATGGCCATCTTAATGCCAAGGATCATTCAAGCGAAACAAATTCTTAGGCGATCATTCTCTAATGGAAGCAGCACCTCAACATCTATTGAAATCCCGAAAGGCTATTTTGCGGTTTATGTTGGGGAAGAAGAGAAAAGACGATTTGTGGTTCCTGTATCATTCTTAAGTCAACCAGCATTTCAAGAACTACTACACCTGGCAGAGGAAGAGTTTGGATACAACCATCCAATGGGTGGCCTCACTATTCCTTGTAGTGAAGAAGTATTTGCTGATCTTGCTTCTCGATTGGGTGCACTATGATCACTTCCATATGTTAGTATTTGCTGTAACAGTTTTGTAAAGCACAACAAGTAGGGCCTTTCACATGGTTGTAAATAGAGACATTATTCCAAGCTATATATTTGAAACTTAAATTAGGAGCCATTTTGAGTTCAGTGTATTTTAATTAATATTATAGCCAAATGGCTGAATGAAAAATATATCCCATCTTCTTCCTGATTTGTAGATGTAAATTCTAACCAAGAAGTGTTTCCACAGACTAATATAAGTATATATCACTTTTATGGGTTTTATTTTTGTCAAAACAGAAAAACCCAAACAGAAAAACTTAATTATAGAATATCCTGTACAGGAAATAGTCATTACTGATATTAATATACGAATCTCAATTAATAGAGTTGCCCTGTTTCATTCATTAGTGTTTGGAGATGCTAATTCACAGTTCGTGCACGAGATAAATATTTGTATTCAAGTAATTAGATAACCTTCGATTTCCACCATTAAGTATATAGTCAATGAAGAATGCTTTTGTAACTATAAAAATTCATTACTTCTGGCTTAAAACCACCTTACGCGTTTGGATAATGTAATGTCAACGAGTGACTTTAAGCATCAGTTCGATATAAGGTAATAGTTAAACTAGAAAGAGTGTAGTTCTTATTGAATGCATAATGACTGCTTAAATAGCATACAACAAAGGAAGAATTTACTGTCAGGAAATTCAATAGGTGGGCTTCCAAGAGAAGGAGATTGTTGAGCCATGTTTTTAAAATGTAAATGTGCAAGTAAACTAATCAAAAAAATGCTAAAATGGTTTACTGGTAAAAATATAAATTTATTTATTAGAGAATTCAACATGCTTGAGTTAAAATAGACCATATATCATATGATCTTGTCATAGTAACTCAGGTACCCCTAAACGCTAGGGAATTAACAATATTGCCTAAATGAAATGTGAATTAAGTCTGGGTGATCAAAGGGTCACCTTACATCATAAAAATAAAATAAAATAAAGAATAGGACTAGCATCAAGACAAGACCATGTGATTTGGGGTTAACACAAATTCCCTACTTATACAAACTTTGCTATCAAACATCAAAACTATCATGATGAGAGACGTGGTGTTTGTATGTTATATATCGTAACCACTTGTTCTTGATCGTAAATGTCACTTTATAATTTTAGTGGTCTCTTTTGGAGGTAGGTAGACAAAACCATGTGATATTTTTTTACCGTTATGTGGCATTTTCTATTATACAACCTCTTTTTATAAATACCTCTCAATATGTATAATGAACCACAACTCATGAAAATACTTCACAAAATCTTTCACAGGTATTTATCTCCACCATCAGCCTCTTTTTCGATAAAATGTCTCTCCCCTCTTAAATAATGGCCATTTTATTGCCACGGATCATTCAAGCAAAACATATTCTTAGACGATCATTCTCAAACGGAAGCAGCACATCAACATCATTGGACATCCCAAAAGGTTATCTTGCTATATATGTTGGGGAAGAAGTGAAAAGACAATTTGTTGTTCCTGTATTACTCTTAAGTCAACCAACATTTCAAGAATTACTACAAAATGGCAGAGGAAGAGTTCGGGTACCATCATCCAATGGATCGCCTCATCATTGCATGCAGTGAAGATGCATTTTCTGATCATGTTTCTCGTTTTGGTGCACTATGATCATGTCTATATGTAAATCTTTGCTATAACAATTTTGTAAGAAAACAACCACTAAGATCGTCTCATGGTTGTAGATATATACTTGTCCAAACTATTTAAAATTTAAACTAGGTGCTGATTCCATCTTATTATATTCTGACCAAAAGTTTATCCATAGACTCATATGTTACTTGGATATTCAAAATACATTTTGAGTCAATCTTGTTGACCGACATTGGTGACATGATATTGTATCTCATAATAACATTGTAGTTTTCTGCTAATGTAAATGATGTTGTAACAATTTTTGAGATTATATAAGTTTTTAGAGAATATAATATATGTGTTGAGTTTTCCATCTTCTGCTACGTTCATTGTCTCCGTGACAATGGCCTTAATTGTTTAATACAAGTTTACATAAAGTTACAGGCCAATTATGTATTTATTACATAGTTGTATTTAGATTCAAGAATGTAATTATAATTAGTAAAAGGGTCATGGTCTTAACAAAGCACAGATAAAAATTAATTTGTTTCTAGAGTCATAATGTTTAATTAAAGGATCACTTCGATTGGTGTCTGTTTTGTATATATACAATGTCTTTGTCAAATGTAAGGGGTGTAGTGATCAATATAAGAAGGGTGTTCGAGTCTAAGGATCAATCGCAACTCAAAAGGTTTTCAGGGGATGTTCCGGTTATAATATTGACATGTTATTTAAGTTACTAATCAAAAATGCAGAAAACGGTTTTGTTGTGAAACATGTTCATTTATATTTTGTTAGTTCTAACAGAAGAGGTCAGTGTGCTTTAGCTAGAATAATAGACTATCTATTATATATCTTATCATACTAACTCAATTATCCTCTAAATGCTTGAAAATTAAGATAACAAAGTCATTCAAGCTTTAACTAACTCAACTCCATAAAGAAGATAACCTAACAAACATGTGAAGTGTGGGTCATAAACAGGTCACGTTTACCCCACACAAAAATATAAAATAACAATGATAGGTCATTAGGTGGTAAGGCAGAATGTCCTACATATACAAAATATTACATACAACATCAAGACAAGCATGATGATGGATTTGGTGTTTCTTATATACTGTAACCATTAGTTTTTCATCATAAATTTCATCTTTAATATATTTTCATCATAAATCTAGTAAAAAATATAAATTTATGTTGTTAGAGAATAAGTCAGTGTGCTTGGCTTAAAATAGACCATCAATCATTTGATCTTGTCATAGTAACTCAGGTACCCCTAAACGCTAGGGAATTAACAATATTGCCTAAATGAAATGTGAATTAAGTCTGGGTCATCAATGGGTCATTTTACTCCAAAAAAATAGAAAAAAAAATAAAGAATAGACCTAGCATCAAGATAAGACCATGTGATTTGATGGTAACACTTGGCCCTACTTATACAAACTTTGCTATCAAACACAAAACCATCATGATGAGTGATGCAACGTTTGTACATTATATATCGTAACCACTTGTTCTTGATCGTAAATGTCACTTTACAATTTTAGTGGTCTCTTTTGGAGGTAGGTAGACAAAACCATGTGATATTTCTTTACCGTCATGTGACATTGTCTATTATACAACCTTTGGTTATAAATACTTTTCAACATGTATAAATGAACCACAACTTTCTCAAAAATACTTCTCAAAATCTTTCATTAGTATTTATCTTCACCATCAACATCTTTTCAGTTAAAATATCTTTGCCCTCTTCAAAAATGGACATCTTTTTGCCACAGATCATTCATGCAAAACATATTCTTAAATGATCATTCTCAAATGGAAGCAACACATCAATATCAATAGAGATCCTAAAGGGTTATCTTGCTGTATATGTTGGGGAAGAAGTGAAAAGACGATTTGATGTTCTTGTATTGCTCTTAAGTCAACCAACATTTCAAGAATTACTACAAATGGCAGAGGAAGAGTTTGGGTACCATCATCCAATGAGTGGCCTCACCATTCCATGTAGTGAAGACACATTTTCTGATCTTGCTTCTCGTTTTGGTGCACTATGATCATGTCTATATACAAATCTTTGCTATATAATGATTTCGTAAGAAAACAACCACTAAGACCTTCTCATGGTTGTAAATAGACACTTGTCCAAACCATTTAAAATTTAAATTAGGAGTTGATTCCACTTTATTGTATTTTGACCAAAAGTGTATCCATAGACTCATATGTTACTTGGATATTCAAAATACATTTTGAGTAAATCGGTGACATGGTATTGTATATGATGATAATATTGTAATTTTCTGCTAATGTAAATGATGCTCTAACTATTTTTGACATTATATAAGTTTTTTTAGAGAATGTAATGTGTTGAGTTTTTCACCTTCTGTTACGTTCATTGTCTCCAAGATATTGGCCTCAATTGATTAATACAAGTATATTGTATTTAGATTCAAGAATGTAATTAAAATTAGTAAAAGGGTCATGGTCATAACAAAAGCACATATATAAACTAATTTGTTTCTAGAGTCACATAGTTTGATTAAAGGGTCACTTCGATTGGTGTTTGTGTTGTATATATGCAATGTCTATGTCAAATGTAAGGGGTGTGGTGATTAATATAAGAGTGTTCGAGTCTAAGGATCAATATTAACTCAGAAGGTTTTCTAGGGCTGTTCTGGTTATAATATTGACATGTTATTTAATTTACTAATCACAAATGCATAAAAAGGTTTAGTTGTGAAACATGTTCATTTATATTCTATTAGGCCTCACACAAGAGGTCAGTGTGCTTTATCTAGAATAATAGACTATCTATCATATATCTTATCATACTAACTCAAGTATCCTTAAATGCTTGAAATTTAAGATAACAAAGTCATTCAAGCTTTAACAAACTCAGCACCATAATGAAGATAATCTAACAAACATGTGAAGTGTGGGTCATAAACAGATCATGTTTACTCCACAAAAAAATATAAAATAACAATGATAGGTCATTAGGTGGTAAGGCAGAATGTCCTACATATACAAAATATTGCATTCAGCATCAAGACAAGCATGATTACGGATTTGGTGTTTCTTATATATTGTAAACACTAGTTCTTCATCATAAATCTCATCTTTAATATGTTTTGTCTCTTTTAGTGATAGGAGGACATCTTCTCCATCATGTGCCACTGTCTATATACTGTGTATAGTTTTTGTAATACCAGCTGGCTATATATACCTTTCAATGTGTGTAAATCAACCACAAGTTCTTTGAAAATACTTCACAAAATCATTCACCAATATTTTTCTTTTGCATCAGACTGTTTTTAGTTAAAAAAAAACCTCTGCCCTCGTTAAACAAATGGCCATCTTAATGCCAAGGATCATTCAAGTGAAAAAATTCTTAGGCGATCGTTCTCAAATGGAAGCAGCGCCTCAACATCCATGGACATCCCAAAAGGTTATTTTGTTATGTTGGGGAAGAAGAGAAAAGAGGATTTGTGGTTATTGTATCAGTCTTAAGTCAACCAGTATTTCAAGAATTACTACACTTGGCAAAGGAAGAGTTTGGGTACATTCATCCAATGGGTGGCCTCACCATTCCATGTAGTGAAGAAGTATTTGCTGATCTTGCTTCTCGTTTGGGTGCACTATGATTGCGTCCATATGTTAAACTTTTTTATAACAGTTCTGTAAAGCACAACTAACTTAGGGCCTTTCACATGTTAGTAAATAGATACACTTGTCGAACTATGGGAAATTTAAATTAGGGCTCTATTTTGTGTTTATTGTACTCTAATGACTCTTGTAACCAAAAGGCTTAATGGAAAATATCTCATCTTCTTCCTTATGTTGTTCACATCAATTCTAACCAAGAACTGTCCATAGACTAATTCAAGTATACACATTTGTTACGGGTTTTCTTTTTCTCACATACCAAAATACCCAAATAGAAAAGGCTAATTTCCAAAATCATGTACAGGAAATAATTATTACTTATATTAGTTAATGAATCTCAATTAGTAGATCGAGTTGCCCAGTTCCATATATTAGTGTTTGTCAACAACATAAAGGAATAAAAAATAAACTAGATTTTACTCAGACCTTCGGAAAGGAAAACAAAATGATGACCAACAAGTGCATGGGAGAATATTTGTATTCAGGTTGTTGGACCAAAAGAACTAATGAGCCAGATCAGAAAAACCTTTAAGTCCCACAGACATCAAAACAACTGAAGTGGTCTACAACAGCTGAAGACAAAGTCTGAAGACAAAGTCTGAGGACAACAGCTGAGGACAACAGCTGAGGACAACAGCTGAGGACAACAGCTGAGGACAACAGCTGAGGACAACAGCTGAGGACAACAGCTGAGGACAACAGCTGAGGACAAAGTCTGAGGACAACAGCTGAGGACAACAGCTGGGGACAAATTCTGGGGACAAAGTCTGGGGACAAAGTCTGGGGACAAAGTCTGGGGACAAAGTCTGGGGACAAAGTCTGGGGACAAAGTCTGGGGACAAAGTCTGGGGACAAAGTCTGGGGACAAAGTCTGGGGACAAAGTCTGGGGACAAAGTCTGGGGACAAAGTCTGGGGACAAAGTCTGGGGACAAGTCTGGGGACAAAGTCTGGGGACAAAGTCTGGGGACAAAGTCTGGGGACAAAGTCTGGGGACAAAGTCTGGGGACAAAGTCTGGGACAAAGTCTGGGGACAAAGTCTGGGGACAAAGTCTGGGGACAAAGTCTGGGGACAAAGTCTGGGGACAAAGTCTGGGGACAAAGTCTGGGGACAAAGTCTGGGGACAAAGTCTGGGGACAAAGTCTGGGGACAAAGTCTGGGGACAAAGTCTGGGGACAAAGTCTGGGGACAAAGTCTGGGGACAAAGTCTGGGGACAAAGTCTGGGGACAAAGTCTGGGGACAAAGTCTGGGGACAAAGTCTGGGGACAAAGTCTGGGGACAAAGTCTGGGGACAAAGTCTGGGGACAAAGTCTGGGGACAAGTCTGGGGACAAAGTCTGGGGACAAAGTCTGGGGACAAAGTCTGGGGACAAAGTCTGGGGACAAAGTCTGGGGACAAAGTCTGGGGACAAAGTCTGGGGACAAAGTCTGGGGACAAAGTCTGGGGACAAAGTCTGGGGACAAAGTCTGGGGACAAAGTCTGGGGACAAAGTCTGGGGCAAAGTCTGGGGACAAAGTCTGGGGACAAAGTCTGGGGACAAAGTCTGGGGACAAAGTCTGGGGACAAAGTCTGGGGACAAAGTCTGGGGACAAAGTCTGGGGACAAAGTCTGGGGACAAAGTCTGGGGACAAAGTCTGGGGACAAAGTCTGGGGACAAAGTCTGGGGACAAAGTCTGGGGACAAAGTCTGGGGACAAAGTCTGGGGACAAAGTCGGGGACAAAGTCTGGGACAAAGTCTGGGGACAAAGTCTGGGACAAAGTCGGGGACAAAGTCTGGGGACAAAGTCTGGGGACAAAGTCTGGGGACAAAGTCTGGGGACAAAGTCTGGGACAAAGTCTGGGGACAAAGTCTGGGGACAAAGTCTGGGGACAAAGTCTGGGGACAAAGTCTGGGGACAAAGTCTGGGGACAAAGTCTGGGGACAAAGTCTGGGGACAAAGTCTGGGGACAAAGTCGGGGACAAAGTCTGGGGACAAAGTCTGGGGACAAAGTCTGGGGACAAAGTCTGGGGACAAAGTCTGGGGACAAAGTCTGGGGACAAAGTCTGGGGACAAAGTCTGGGGACAAAGTCTGGGGACAAAGTCTGGGGACAAAGTCTGGGGACAAAGTCTGGGGACAAAGTCTGGGGACAAAGTCTGGGGACAAAGTCTGGGGACAAAGTCTGGGGACAAAGTCTGGGGACAAAGTCTGGGGACAAAGTCTGGGGACAAAGTCTGGGGACAAAGTCTGGGGACAAAGTCTGGGGACAAAGTCTGGGGACAAAGTCTGGGGACAAAGTCTGGGACAAAGTCTGGGGACAAAGTCTGGGGACAAAGTCTGGGGACAAAGTCTGGGGACAAGTCTGGGGACAAAGTCTGGGGACAAAGTCTGGGGACAAAGTCTGGGGACAAAGTCTGGGGACAAAGTCTGGGACAAAGTCTGGGGACAAAGTCTGGGGACAAAGTCTGGGGACAAAGTCTGGGGACAAAGTCTGGGGACAAAGTCTGGGGACAAAGTCTGGGGACAAAGTCTGGGGACAAAGTCTGGGGACAAAGTCTGGGGCAAAGTCTGGGGACAAAGTCTGGGGACAAAGTCTGGGGACAAAGTCTGGGGACAAAGTCTGGGGACAAAGTCTGGGGACAAAGTCTGGGGACAAAGTCTGGGGACAAAGTCTGGGGACAAAGTCTGGGGACAAAGTCTGGGGACAAAGTCTGGGGACAAAGTCTGGGGACAAAGTCTGGGGACAAAGTCTGGGGACAAAGTCTGGGGACAAAGTCTGGGACAAAGTCTGGGGACAAAGTCTGGGGACAAAGTCTGGGGACAAAGTCGGGGACAAAGTCTGGGGACAAAGTCTGGGGACAAAGTCTGGGGACAAAGTCTGGGGACAAAGTCTGGGGACAAAGTCTGGGGACAAAGTCTGGGGACAAAGTCTGGGGACAAAGTCTGGGGACAAAGTCTGGGGACAAAGTCTGGGGACAAAGTCTGGGGACAAAGTCTGGGGACAAAGTCTGGGGACAAAGTGGGGACAAAGTGGGGACAAAGTCTGGGGACAAAGTCTGGGACAAAGTCTGGGGACAAAGTCTGGGGACAAAGTCTGGGGACAAAGTCTGGGGACAAAGTCTGGGGACAAAGTCTGGGGACAAAGTCTGGGGACAAAGTCTGGGGACAAAGTCTGGGGACAAAGTCTGGGGACAAAGTCTGGGGACAAAGTCTGGGGACAAAGTCTGGGGACAAAGTCTGGGGACAAAGTCTGGGACAAAGTCTGGGGACAAAGTCTGGGACAAAGTCTGGGGACAAAGTCTGGGGACAAAGTCTGGGGACAAAGTCTGGGGACAAAGTCTGGGGACAAAGTCTGGGGACAAAGTCTGGGGACAAAGTCTGGGGACAAAGTCTGGGGACAAAGTCTGGGGACAAAGTCTGGGGACAAAGTCTGGGGACAAAGTCTGGGGACAAAGTCTGGGGACAAAGTCTGGGGACAAAGTCTGGGGACAAAGTCTGGGGACAAGTCTGGGGACAAAGTCTGGGGACAAAGTCTGGGGACAAAGTCTGGGGACAAAGTCTGGGGACAAAGTCTGGGGACAAAGTCTGGGGACAAAGTCTGGGGACAAAGTCTGGGGACAAAGTCTGGGGACAAAGTCTGGGGACAAAGTCTGGGGACAAAGTCTGGGGACAAAGTCTGGGGACAAAGTCTGGGGACAAAGTCTGGGGACAAAGTCTGGGGACAAAGTCTGGGGACAAAGTCTGGGACAAAGTCTGGGGACAAAGTCTGGGGACAAAGTCTGGGGACAAAGTCTGGGGACAAAGTCTGGGGACAAAGTCTGGGGACAAAGTCTGGGGACAAAGTCTGGGGACAAAGTCTGGGGACAAAGTCTGGGGACAAAGTCTGGGGACAAAGTCTGGGGACAAAGTCTGGGGACAAAGTCTGGGGACAAAGTCTGGGGACAAAGTCTGGGGACAAAGTCTGGGGACAAAGTCTGGGGACAAAGTCTGGGGACAAAGTCTGGGGACAAAGTCTGGGGACAAAGTCTGGGGACAAAGTCTGGGGACAAAGTCTGGGACAAAGTCTGGGGACAAAGTCTGGGGACAAAGTCTGGGGACAAAGTCTGGGGACAAAGTCTGGGGACAAAGTCTGGGGACAAAGTCTGGGGACAAAGTCTGGGGACAAAGTCTGGGACAAAGTCTGGGGACAAAGTCTGGGGACAAAGTCTGGGGACAAAGTCTGGGGACAAAGTCTGGGGACAAAGTCTGGGGACAAGTCTGGGACAAAGTCTGGGGACAAAGTCTGGGGACAAAGTCTGGGGACAAAGTCTGGGGACAAAGTCTGGGGACAAGTCTGGGGACAAAGTCTGGGGACAAAGTCTGGGGACAAAGTCTGGGGACAAAGTCTGGGACAAAGTCTGGGGACAAAGTCTGGGGACAAAGTCTGGGGACAAAGTCTGGGGACAAAGTCTGGGGACAAAGTCTGGGGACAAAGTCTGGGGACAAAGTCTGGGGACAAAGTCTGGGGACAAGTCTGGGGACAAAGTCTGGGGACAAAGTCTGGGGACAAAGTCTGGGACAAAGTCTGGGGACAAAGTCTGGGGACAAAGTCTGGGGACAAAGTCTGGGGACAAAGTCTGGGGACAAAGTCTGGGGACAAAGTCTGGGGACAAAGTCTGGGGACAAAGTTGGGGACAAAGTCTGGGGACAAAGTCTGGGGACAAAGTCTGGGGACAAAGTCTGGGGACAAAGTCTGGGGACAAAGTCTGGGACAAAGTCTGGGACAAAGTCTGGGACAAAGTCTGGGGACAAAGTCTGGGGACAAAGTCCGGGGACAAAGTCTGGGGACAAAGTCTGGGGACAAAGTCTGGGGACAACAGCTGAAGACAACAGCTGAAGATAAAGTCTGAAGACAAAGTCTGAAGACAACAGCTAAGGACAAAGTCTAAAGATAAAGTCTGAAGACAAAGTCTGAATACAACAGCTGAAGACAACAGCTGAAGACAAAGTCTGAAGACAAAGTCTGAAGATAAAGTCTATAGACAAAGTTCTCAGAAGTTGTCAAAACAGCTGAAGTAGTTCTCTTCAGTAGTTGTGATGGTTTACATTTCAATAGTTTGTAATTAGTAGTTTTATATTATGTAAAACATCTGAAGTTCTTACACTTCAGATGTTATAACTTCAGTAGTTGTAATGTTAGCTTATACTTGGCTTTTAATCAAGGTGTCCTTAGTGTTGTGGACATCTTCAGTAGTTTAGTTTACTTTCAGTTGTTTGTATAAATCAGTTAGATGTCACTATCAAGTGACGTCAGTAGATGTCACATTCCTTCATAAAAGGAATGTTGACCTAATTTCCTTGTATCGGAAGCATGTGCGTGAATGAAGACATTCTTTTTCCAGAAAACTTTCTCTCTCTATAACCGTTACTGTTTGATTGAATATTCATATTATTCTTGCTAAAATTTCGTCTAATTCGTGTGCTATTCCACTGCAAATATTAATCTAATTGATCAAACTAGATCTCGATTCCCTTCACATGTTAACTAACCTTCTATTTTAACCATTTAATATATATAGTCAACTAGTTGGAAGAAGAATGCATTTGTTAACTACAAAAATTCAGTACCTTTGGCTTAAAACCACCTTACATGTTTGGATTATATAATTATCAATCAACAAGTGATTGCAGAAGTGTTAGTTACATCAAATGGTAAGACGGTAACAATTGACCTAGAAAGAGTTAAGTTTTAATGAATGCAGAAAATATGCTTAAATAGTAGAGAACTGATAATGGAAATAAAGACTCAAACAACTCTAAACAGAAAAATGGTAAGTCCCGACCGCCCTTTTCATCAAAAATTTTATTTCTACGAATAATACGTTTTTCATAAAAAGTAGGTTCTACATTCATCTCAAATGCAATTTCTTTGGCTGCAATCATAGATTTTTCAAATACATCATCTCTAGCTTTTTCAATTGAATCTAACGTAGACAGTCAATGGCTATCTAGCTGCACATGGCTGCCCCAACAAGGTATGACACTTTAAAGTCATTAACCAAAATATCTTGTTTTACTAACACCTTACTATAACAAGACAATAGACTTATGGTATTTAAGTCATTTATCCTTTCTGTAAAAGACATCAATTGAGTCATTAAGATTAATTCTCATATGAAGCTCAATCATTATTGTTCTAGATCCAAATTAAAAAATAGTCCAATCAAACACACAGTCAGTGTTACATATGTTCTCATATGTAACACCCCAAATTTCTATTTAAACGAAAGGATAAGAAAAATAAATAGAAAGAATAGAAATTGTGCACAAGTGGAGGGGGATAAAGTGTACAAAGTACAAAATCTTATTATTTTAATAATTTAAAGAGCATGGTCGCCCATATCAAAGCAGAAAGCTGCTTTGCTCTCGGAGGAAGAAGAAGAGAGAGAGATCCCGGTTCTAGAGAAAGAAAGAGGAAGAAGAAGCTGTAAAAGTTAAGTCTTCTCTTATTTAAGCTTGGTTTCAGCTGGGTTTCGAGTTCTTGACCAAAGTTCGGGTTGTTTAGTGTTTGTTTTCGGGATTCAAGAGCTGAATCGAAGGTGGATCTCAAACTTGAAGTGTGTTGCTCAAAGACTGCTCAAGGTGAGTTTCTAGAACCCCTCTTTTACTGATTTTCAACTGATTTGGGGCTATTATACATACTAAGTAAACATTTTGAAAGAAACCATGGGTTTACAGCTTTATGTTCGAAATGTTGTATGTATGTATGTATGCTTTAGAGTTGATTATGGGTTAGTGATGAGGATTAGCATGCTTAGATGGCTTTAGTATGTTACATCTGTGCTTGGGTATCATTAGAATGATAATCGGATGATGTTGGTAGCATAGAAAATATTTCAGAATGTTCTGATGAACATGAACACTCGTCCATGGGCCCAGAGGTGGTTCATGCGCCTAAACAGTGGCCCATGCGTCTAGCATGAGTGGCTAGATGCCTAAGTGTTGGCCATGCGCCCAAGAGTGGGCCATGCGCCTGAACAGTGGCTCATGCGCCCAGTATGTTGGCCATGCGCCTAAGCGTTGGCCATGCACCCAAGTGTTGGCCATGCACCTAAGTGTTGGCCATGCGCCTAAATAGTGGCCCATGTGCCTAAGTGTTGGCCATGCGCCCAAGTTTTGGCCATGCGCCTAAATAGTGCCATGCGTCCAAAGTGAATGAAATGGCTAAGTGTTGATGCGCCTAAACAGGTGCCATGCGCCTACATAGTGGTAATGCGCCTGAACAGGGAAGAAGCGCCCAAATAGTGCCTATGTGCCGAGACTATTTTACACTTAGAATTTTATGCCCATGCGCCTGGAAGGTCCCATGCACCCAATTTGGACTTGAGGTTTTCTAAGTGGTTTTAAGGGGGTATTATGGGGAGATAGGCCTGGTTATGATACGATGGCTTATGTTTGATGTGAGTAATGCATGTGTGATGTTGCTTGTATGGTGTATGTTTATGTTTATGTATGTTCCTTATTATGTATGTATCTCTTCCCTTGGCTTTGCGTGGAACGTTAATGAATGTAATAAAAGTATTATGTAACGTAAAGTGGAAGATAATGAAAAGAGAATGTAATGAATGAATGCATGCATTAATAAAAGAGAAAGTATAGAAAGGCTTGAAAGCAATATGTACATAGGTGCACGGCTCTAAATGCCTTAAGCTCTACCGCGTGAGGTTCAACAAATCCTAAAGTGTGCACGCAAGGGTTCCAGTCTTTGTGACTAACCTTCAGTGTTGCTACCCATTTCGGTGGGGGTGTTACCTATTTCGGTGGGGGTGTTACCCATTTCTATGGGGGTGTTACCCATTTCGGTGGGGGTGTTACCCATTTGGGTGGGGGTGTTACCCATTTCGGTGGGGGTGTTACCCATTTCTATGGGGGTGTTACCCATTTCGGTGGGGGTGTTACCCATTTCGGTGGGGTGTTACCCATTTCTACGGGGGTGTTACCCATTTCGGTGGGGGTGTTACCTATTTCGGTGGGGGTGTTACCCATTTCGATGGGTGTTGTTATCCACTTCAGTGGGGGTGTTGTTACCCGAGTTACGTATAACTTCGGGGGTGTGGCATAAAGCCAAGCATAGATATGAGGTGAGCGACTCTGTGTCGCAACAGACTCGACAGAGGTCTTTGTCCATGCGACGAGACAATGAGGTGAGCGACTATGTGCTGCAACAGACTCGGATGGAGTTCAATCCCTGTGATTGACTCATATGGGATCTTTGTCGCGTATCCCGGTGCTGTGAGCAGGCCCCGGCACAGCATCAGCTTTCGAGCATGAGTCGGGGATATTGCAAGAGACAAGATTCAAGTAATAAAGAGCAATGAACAAAAGATCATGTATAGAAAGAACGAACGTATGAATGAACGTTAATGAATTATCGTAATAAAGTACTGAACAGGATCCTTGTCATTCGACCTCAGTAATCGTGGCTGAGTGCCATGAAGAAGGTAAAGTCTGACCGGATCTATAAAGAGAAGTGAATGATAATTTAATACGTTGAATGAATGAAGTTAATGAATGTAATGATGAAGATAATAATGATATTATCTGTATGTACATATGATGCATGATCACGAGCGATTGTAAAGTATAGTATGTTTTGAAATAAAGTGAAGAACGGTTTTAACGAAAGTAAAGTATGTTTTATTATAAAACTAGAACTCACTCAGCATCGCTGACTTTTGTATGCATGATAGTTGGCAAGTATATGTTGATGCTGAGGAGTTGCAGGCATGGATGCATAAGCTACTGGGATCATTTTGAGGCTGGCATCCGTATTTTGACATGTCTTGTATTTTGAGATGAAAACAAATGTTGTAAATGTTGTAAATGACATGTTTAGTTATTAATGAAAGTTTTAAATTCCGCTGCAAAATAAATGTACGTTTTAAAAAGTTTTATGTGCGATGAATGACCAACTATGAGGTGCCCAGTAACGGGGCCTTACAAGTCAGTTTTGGTGAGGCCTCGTGCTTCACCGGTTTGAGTCAACGAGGGCGCCATGATGTCTAACTGTTAGATATAATGTAAAAGTACAAAATCTCTTATTGACTACATAGAACTCCCATTAAACTTCAGAATTATTCCTAACAAAAGCCTGTATAACCGGTGGTTACACGACAACGGTTGACGGTGATCAAGAAATAACCCTGGTAAATGAAAGTTCTAGTATGCATCTCAAGTCAGAGGATACTAATTAAGTATACCAATATCAAAGCATCTTATAATGAAGATGGTTTGTGGTGAGTTACATCCAACATCACTCATAATGAGGTCTGTGAATTTAGAAGTCAACCCTTTGTGTCTAAATTCAAAATAGTCTTCATTCAGAATTGTTGGCAGATGTCTAACCGACTACAAATAATTTGGAATACAATATTCATAGATTAAACGTATTAAAATCAAGCACAGTTATAAGATTCATAATTGCATTTAAATCAGTAAATCAAAATGAATTTAAAAGTATAACCGTTAAATGTTTGTACATCCAAATAGTGAATCAAAACATATCACTAGCTAATCAAGCCTGATCTCATCCCTATGTTGAGCATGCTTATCTTGAGTCATGGGGTTAGTTAATGGGTCTGCTAGGTTTTGATCCGTGTCTATTTTGCTTATCACGATGTCTCCATGTTTCACTTTGTCCCGTATATAGTGAAACTTCCTCTTAATGTGCTTGGCCCTTTGATGAGATCTGGGCTCTTTGGCTTGAGTAATAGCACCTTGTTATCTCAAAATATCTCAATTGGTTGCTGAATACTTATAACCACATCGAGATCACTTATGAACTTCTTCATCCAAGCAGCTTCTTTTGCAGCATCTGATGTTCCAGTGTATTCAAATTCAGTATTGGAATTTGCCACCACACTTTGTTTGGGAACTTTTCCTGCAGATGGCTTCACCATTGAATGTGAATACAAAACCAGATTATGAGTGAGAGTCATCATAGTGAGTTTGAAAACTAGCATTAGTGTAACACCTTATAATGAGTTGTTCTTCAACTCCTCCAAATATTAAGAACATGTCTTTAGTTCTTTGCAAGTACATTAGAATTTTCTTAACTGTAGTTTAGTGGGCAAATGTAACATCTGCCATTTTCCCAAGTTAAAATCACTTTTTAAGTTCTATTATAAAATTATTATAATAATTGTAATAGGTCAAATGCATTAAATTTGTAATTTTATATTGTAGATTATTGATTTAATAATCAACCTGTAATAATTTATGGATTATAAATAATTCTTTTTAAAGTTATAAAGTTTTATTATACATTTTACAACAAGTAACTAAATGGAAAAGACTTATTAAAATTCATAAGGTATAAAATGGATTTTAATTAATTTACAAAGTTTTACTAGTAATTATAAATTTTAATTATTGGAAATGAATAAACAAATTATAAAATTAACAAGCTTTATAAAAGTTGTAAAGACTTAAAAATAATTAATTTGATTAGTCTTATGAGTACAACATCTAATTTGTAATTTCTGAAACTTAATATAGAAGTTTTAACATAAAATAATAACTATGCAAAACATCAGGGACCAAAGTTGTAACTTCATTTAAAAACCTAAACCACCCAACCCCTTTTCCCCGTCGATCGTTTTCCCGTTGGCCGACTCCGGCGGCCCTCCGACGACTACGCAACCCTTCAATTAGCCGTTACCAACTTTCAAAGTTGACCCTTTATTTTTAACATGTTTTAGGTTTAGTACTTGAAGATCTCTTCGTGCTCATATAGGACTTGGACTTAGTTAAATGAACGTCTTATGTTGTTGTTGATATCTTGTTTGTGTTGTATATATTTAATTGTCTTGTAATGTTCAATAAAAACGATATTAATATTATTACAACTTATTTAGTTCCATGTGCTATGAACAATCGTTTCACATTCGCCCACCTCGATGATTCCGCCATTGGTAGGGGTGTGACAACAAAGCTTGGGTTCTGCTAATTATGGTTGGTAATTCTTAAAGCATACAAGACGTTAGGCATAGTGCATAACATAGCATACATAATAGAACCAATCACTGAAGCATATTAAACCTTTTCCATTCGCTTAACATCAATGTCCATTGAAGGAGATTGTGATTTGTTCAACACAGTCTCTTAAGTCATAGGAACTCCTCCTTTCTTGGAGTTTTCTATCTTAAAACGTGGCATTACTTTACCTATGTACATACTTTGACTAAGCCCTAGAAGCCACTTAGATCTATCCCTATAGATCTTAATTCCTAGAATGTAAGCAGCTTCTCCAAGATCTTTCATTGCAAAACAAGCTCCCAACCATTGTTTAACTTCGTTAAGCATAAGGATATTGTTTCCATTGATTAGTATATCATCCACATACAATATGAGAAATGATATAATGCTCCTATTAGCCTCTCTTTAAACACAAGGCTCATCTTCACTTTTGACAAAACCAAATTCCACGATTCTCTGATCAAAATGAAGATTCCAGCTATGAGATGCATGTTTAAGTCCATAAATAGACTTATTCAGTTTACACACCACCCTATTTGGATATTTTGGATTAAAAAAACCATCATGCTCAACCATATAGACATCTTTAGAGAGATGTCCATTTAGAAAAATGGGTTTGGCATCCATTTGCCAATCTCGTAATCATAGTACGCAACTATGGCAAGTAATATCCTAATTGATTTTAAAATAGCAAAGGACAAGAAAGTTTCATCATAATCAACAACTTGAGTTTGAGTGAAACCCTTCGCTCCTAGTCGTGCTTTATAGGTGTGTATATTAGCATGAATGTTGGTTTTTCTTTTGAAAATCCTTTTGCTCCCTGCTGCCTGTGAACCGAGGGGTAGCTCAACCAAGTCCTAGACTTCATTACCATTCATAGATTGCATCTCGACATTCATGGCATCTAGCCATTTCACATATTCTGAATCTGAAATAGCAGACTTCTAGTTACCAGGTTCATCACTAGAATTAGCTACTACCAGAACCTTAGGACCCTCCAAATTACAAAGATACCTGTCAGATTATTTGCGACTTCTGTTACTTCTGCGAAAAGTTGTGTTTACATCTGAATCAAGAACATTTTCTTGTTATTCAGACGTGCTAACTTTATTAGCGTTTCTTTATGGTTCTCGATCTTCAGAATCCAACATATTACTTCCAGCTCCTTGATCAAGAAACTCTTACTCGAGGAAATGTGCCTTCCTTTTTATATTTTCATCAGGATGGAAAAGTATTATCCACTTCTATTATAGTATCCGACAAAAATAACTTTTTCACCTCGAGGATGTAGCTTGTCACCAGACTTATTGCTTACATAAGCATTAAATCCCCATACTCTAAGGTAAGACAAATTAGGTTTAGACCCATGCCATATCTCATATGGGGTTTGTCTACCTTCTTAGTCGGTACCAAATTGACAAGGCGGGCGGCGGTCATAAAAGCATAACTCCGAAAGGAGTGAGGTAAGTTTGTTCTACACATCATCGACCGAACCATATTAAGTAGGGTTCAATTCGCCTCTCACTCATGCCATTAAGTTGCAGTGTGCTGGGTGGAGTGAACTATAAAACAAGTCCACACTCCTTTAAGTGATTAGTGAACTCTTTGCTTAGGTATTCTCCACCTTGATCTGATCGAAGTACCTTGATAGTCTTACCAAGTTAGTTTTCAACTTCATTTTAAACTCTATGAACTTTTCAAAAGTTTCATGTCTATGCTTCATAAGGTAGACATAGGCATATCGACTATAAACGTCAATAAACATAATAAAGTATCTTTCATGATTTCTAGAGATGGTTCTGAAAGGACCACATACATTTGAATGTATGAGTGCTAAAAGATTCTTTGCCCGTTCACCAACATGGGTGAAAGGATCTTTGGGAGTTTGATAGCTAAGCAAGATTTGTATTCATCAAAAAATTCTTGTCCAATGGATAGAATCCTTTCGAACCGAAGCCTCATCACATGGGCCTTGCTTATGTGGCCAAGTCTACAATGCCATAGAAATGTATCATTAATTCCATATTTGATACGCTTCAAAGATTATAAATGTTATTGCTTGTTTGAATATCAATCTCATAAATACCATTTCAAGATTTAGCCTCAAAGTAAAAGACATTATTCAAGTAAGCAGAAATAAAAGTATTATTAAAAACATACTTGAATACTTGTTCAAACAATAAAGAAACTAAAATAATGTTTTGTAACGCTAGAAATAAAGTCAAAACAAGCCAATTAATAACAATGGGCTTAGCCGAGATTATTTAATGAAAATAAGCAGGAAATGGATCATGAACCGAGTAAACCTTGCGGGTTATGTGTTAGAAGAGTTTAAGGTCCCGGAAACGCCCAATATATATAAATGAATCAGCTTGAGCCACTCTCATTTGCAACTCAAGCACTCAACTTCCAGAGAGAGTGTAGAAACAGAAAGAGGAGAGGCGATGAAGATCCAAAGCTTGGTTGATCAAGGGATTGAATATTGGTGTTTGTGGACATCCAAACAATAGAAAAGACAAAGAATCTGGTTAAGAAACATCATTTAATCATTTCTTTAAATTAAACCCAGATTCTAGTTTTGGGGTTTTTGAAAGTGGCAAAGAATGATCCAAAACTTATGTTTTTATGTAAGAAAATTCAAGGGACATGGTGGCTAGCATAAGGTAGGCTACCTCATCGACATCTTCCAAATTTCCCCCAACGGGCAGCGCCCGTTTTATTTTCAGGCTCCTTGGGAACAACGCTATCTTGAACATAAAGTTTTTTCACCATCTTAATAATAATTCTTAGATTGTGATGCCATGCGAGAAAGTTAGTTTTACCAAGTTTGTCTTTTTCAAATATAGACTTGAGAATAAAGGAGTTATTAGTTTCTGAAGACGTCTGTTTAAATAAGAAAAAATAAAGGAGTTATTAGTTTCTGAAGACATCTTTTTAAATAAGAAAAAGTAAATTAATTAATATTTTCGATGTATTATTTCCTTATTTTAGTTAATGACCCATTTATAATAATTTCGAATAAGGAATGAGAATCTGGCTTGGTCATTTACTAAGGGCAGCCGGGGCATGCAACATTAGTAAGTGATTACATAGACTGACAACCTTTATCAATTGTGAAAAGTGCACAACTCTCGGGTATGAGGCGCAATGACAACATTTGGCAATGCATTGATATGTTTAGCTTCATCAATGCCTACTTTCTCTCTAGATAGCTGTGGCACGTAATAAGAGAGAAAAGTAATAGTCATCCTAAAACACGTATGTATTGAAAGGTTGTATGTGTCAACGCAACCCTTGCACCTCGAAAGAATAAACTACACATCAAGTGTGGTGCTATGGCTCTAAGCATTAATGTTTCTCTTAATATTTCAAGTGTTCCTGATAGTAGGGTGGCATAGACTATTGATTTTTATCTATGTCATCCAACTTTAGTGTTTATCGAATAGGGTCAAACACAACTTTATTAAGTCATACGTGTGTTATAAAATCCAGTTTTACAATATTTAGATCGTGACAATAAATGATAAATCCTTTCATCTCTCCAGACACTAGATTTTAATACCCTATTAAAACTATATTTATTGTGAAATAGATAATCAATTTTTAAATTAATAATTTTAAATTATCAAGATTCAAGTTTTGAAATTCAAATTTATTTTAAATTTGAAAACTTATCTAGTTATCATTTAAGATAGATAATCAATTTAAAAATTAATATAAATAGTAAATATCTCTAAAACTTCTGAATTTTATACAAAATATTCTAATAAAGGTACCATATTTTGTCTAAAATTTTAATAATTTATCTCTCCCTTTTGCTATTTCTTCTTATTTTCAAATAAAAAAAGTTCTAAATTATATAACTTAACCATATCAATGACTTAAGTCATGAAATTTGCGTAAAAATTCTTATAAAATATAAAGTCCATTATAAAAGTTTTCCAAGTTTTTACCGGGCCTAGAGCTTATGGATGATATTTTTCTTTTATCAAATTAAATAATTTATATAAATTAATTTACTTATTATAATTACACCAACATTCACAGAATGTTATTTCTAAAATTTTCTAACAAGTTTCAAATTTTATTCCCACAATCATAGTCATTTAAGTATTTAATTAAATTTATAAATAATACTCATATTTTCAACCCTTTTATTTGTAAAATTTTTGTTCAAATCCTTGATTTATAACATTTTTCTAGTTTTTAAATTTTTGAATCCTTTTTCCTACTAATTTTTTTATAAAAACCCTGGTTCCATGAGGTTTTTGTGAATAACCTTGATGTTTTAACTTAAAGAGTTAGTTATTTGTGTTGATTAAACACATATACACCTTTTTAACTTGGTAGTTTTAGTTTGAGGATTAAAGCTTGATTTTGATAGAAGGAGAGGTTGACGATGGCTTCTAACCTCCTTGATGAACCGGTTAAGGTGTTGATCTTGGAAGGTTGATCACTAGTATGTTTTGAAGATGATGATTAGGTGGTGTTCTTAATGATGGTGTGTGGTTGATTTGGAGATCAAAAGAAGGAGTAAGGGATGGCGGATGTTGGTTGTGGTTTGTGAGCCAAGAGATGAAGAACCAAGGATTGTATGTGAGAGTGATAGTGGTGGTTGTGTGGGGTTCCGGTTGATGGAGGGTGATTATGGAGAGCCTTCAACTGAGGGTCCATATAGTGGAACATTCATCATTACCCTAGTTTTAGGATGATGAGGTGGTAGTCTTTAGGTGTGCTTAATTGATCATTAGGAATAGGTGGCGGTTTTGGGATGATGCTTGGTGTCTTGGTGATGCTAGGTGTTGATTAAAGTAGGTTAGTGACTCACTAGGCCATTAATACAAGGTTTAACTAGTGTGGTTGTTAATCGGGTTACATAATGAACCAAGATTAGAACTTGGGTGGTGCTTATGTTGGTGTTTAAGTGTTTAAAATTTGATTAGTTTTTTGTTTTGATACCAAGTTTCTTGATGTTATCTTGTTTTTGTGGTGTTTGGTTGAGTTTGTATGTTAATTTACTTCATAGAAGAATTGGATATGTGCCATAACATAGTCAAATGATCCTACCATTTGATAACTAGTCATATAAGTACATAGATTATTTTGATACACAAAAGTTTCATGCATATGTAAATGTTCATGCAGGCATACCCATGTACAATTAATCAAAACATATAAGGGTCCTAAAGAGTTAAATTAATAAACATATCTTTAATGTTTCCTTAATAAGTATATAAGTATGGATTTATAAAAAAATTTAAGATATTACCTTGCCTAACCTTAGGGACGTCACATTAGTGGAGCCTTTCATCATTACACCTAATGTTAGGATGGTGAGGTGGTAGTTTTAGGGATGCTTAGTCGGTCCTTAGGAAAAGGTGGCGAGTCTGGGATTGGCTTGGTGTCTTGGTGGTGCTAGGTGGTGATCAGGTGGGTTAGTGACTAACTTAGTCATTCATGGAAGGTTTAACTAGTGGTTTAGTTGTTTAATTTGTTTTAGTAGTGCTTAATGAACTGTAACACCCGGATATTTTCTTTGAAGCCGGTGAAAGAAGAAAAAAGAAATAAGGTCCAAAGTCGGGGGACCAAACTTGCCAAAATGGGAGAAAGTTCGGAAGAGTAAGGGGACAAGAGGGGAGGGCAGCCCATACCCTCCCCACACCCACAAAAAATCTGCCCAAAGAGAGGAGAGGAGAAGAAAAAGGAGAAAAAGCTTGGTTCGAGTGGATCCAAGCTTGAAAATCGAAGTGTAGCGGGTCTAATCAAAGCTCTACTCGATAGTGTTGTTTGGGTGAGTTCTAGGGCCCTCTTTTACTTGTTTTTAACTGAGTTGGGGCTGGAACACATAGTGAAAACCCGTTTTTGAAATATGTGTGTTTGACCCGTGTGTATGTGTGTGATGTGAGTGATGTATGATTTCGGGCTTGTGTGTGCTTGTATGGTGTTGTGGTATGCATTTTGAAGGTTTAGGACGGTAGATTTGGGCTTAGAAGAGGTTTGGAAGAGCTTGGAGGTCCAAAATGGCAGATTGGGTTCGGGAGGAATCTGCATTCTGCACCGGTTAGGGCTATGCGACCGAAAGGCATGTGAGTCTTGCGACTAAAGTCCACATGCATGCCAGTCATGCGATTGAGGTTCATTCGCATGTGAGTTGTGCGACTGGAGCCCATACGCCTGCCAATCGTGCGACTAAGGGTCATTCGCACGGGGAGTCATGTGACTAAGGCCCATAAGCCTAGTTCCATCTGCATTAGGTCCATTCGCAGAGATGTTCATTCGCTTGATGTCCAGTCGCCTGGAAGGCCATGCGACCGAAGGGTGCCCATACGCCTAAGTAGGGCTTGTGTACTCAAGGAAAACGTAGTTTATTTACTGACTTTCGGGGGAAAGTGCAGATGTAAGTTTCGATGTGGAAGGTTCCCGGGAGTTCATATAAGTTGACTTTTGAGGTCATAGATGCTATGTTGGGCATGTTAATATGTATGATGTTGTTTGATTATGCATGATGTATGCTATGTATGTATGATGATTTTGTGTATGATGATGCTATTTGTTTATGATGATGTTCCTTATTATTATGTATGATTATTTTCCCTGGTCTTTACGTTGAATGTTAGTGAAATGAAAAGTATTATGTAACGTAAAGTGGAAGATAATGAAAAGAGGAACAGAATGAAGAATGCATGCATTAATGAATGATGAAAGTAATGAAAATCTTGCAAGACTTGTATGTCGGGACACACCCCATTGGAGGATGTTAGCCCAATGGTGTGTGGGTTCGCTGCCCCAGAAGGATGCATATCGGGGTCTTTCTTTGTGATTGACCATTTGTATGGAACCATTGTTGCTTGCCTTCGGTACTGTGGCCAGAGGTGCTATGCACCATAATGGAAGGTCTATGATAGGCTTCAGCCCAGTACCATGAGACTGAAGGGCATAGCACATGACAATGCTACACCTGAACTTTATCTTTGGTATTATGGCCAGAGGTGCTATGCACCGTGATGTAAGGTCTATGATAGGCTTCGGCCGAGTACCATGAGACTGAAGGGTAAAGTTCATGGTTTTGACGGAAAGAAAAGATGTAATGATGAACAAATGAATGAAAGTAAGAATGTATGAATGAATGGAAATTAATGAACGATGAAGATAATAATGATATTATCTATGTGTACGTATGATGTATGATCGCATAAAAGTAAAGAATGGTTTTAATGAAAGAAAAGTATGTTTTACTATAAAAGTAGAACTCACTCAGCAACACTGACTTTTATGTGTTTCCAGTTGGCGGGTAATGGTTGCCGAGGATGGCACGAGGCAGCTACTCAGCTCTTTTGGATGCCATCCATTTTTATAATGCTTTTGTGATATAATGCAACATGTATTTTGTAACATGATAACGATATATTATTTTTCAAAAGCCTTTATTATGAAATGGAATGTTTTGCTTAAATGTTTTTGCTGCAATGTTTTTATGTAATATGATGAAATTATATGTTTTATGTGTGACGATCGACCAGCTGTAAGCGTCCCGGGAACGGGGCCTTACAAATGAACCAATACAAGGTGCTTAGGTTGTGTTTTGTTGAGTGTTTAGGTGTTTAAGATTAATTTAGTTTTGGTTTTGGACATACGGTTAACTTGATGTAATATGGTTTGATTATGCTTAAGTTTTTAGTATATTACTTAAGGCATTTAGCATCTAACTAACTAATAATATTACCCTAAGATGGTAATTATATAACTCTTGTACATGTACACATAAACATTATGCATGCATGCATGCTCATGTATCATATGCATAATCATAAAAACATATAAGATTCATAAAGAGTATATAAATATAAACCTATAAAAGTTTCTTAAAACATTAGTTTACCTAAACTCAGCTTTTAGGTGAAATGGGTAAATTTTCAAAATAAACCTTAACTTAAACTGAGAATGGCAAGGGAAGGGATGTCAATCTGAGTAGCTGCATGCCATGAGGTATTTTCATAATGTTAACAGGTATTACGTGCGCATGTTAGGTGGCTATGTGTTGTTTGTAGATTTAAATACTAATGTAGTCAGGACAGGTAATGCTCGGGGTATGAAGAGTAAAGTAAGTGGCTAATCACAACTGGCCACTGTAATTAGGGACTTACTATACTTGACATAAACTGAGTTGTTTCCTTGAATTATCGTGTTGGTGTTTGAATCTTTGAGTGTGCGTGTGAATGTCCGGTGGTAGATCTTCGAAAGCCTCTCGTGGTGGTGGTCGTGATGGGCTTGGTGCTGAGCTACGACCCAAGAAGGGAAGACCTAGAGTCGAAAAGGTGGTTCATGAAGAACCCGAGACTCCTCATCTCGAGGGTGGCGATGAGAGCACTAATCTGAGAGCCTCGGTAAAGGAGGCTGTTGTTGAAGAAGTCCATGAGGTAATGCAAACGAACTTACCGTCTGTAGTGACCGAAGTTATCAAGGCTGTACGGGAAGAGGAAAGGAAAGAGAGGAATAGGTCCTCGGGAGGGCGGCAGCAACCGGAGCCGGAAACGGCTCCCTCTAATGATGAAGAAGAGGAAGAAAAAGAGCCCACGCCGGAGGCAGCACAAGGCTGTAACTATAGAGCGTTTCAACGATGCAAGCCACCTACTTTTGATGGTAACAGCACTGCTGCTGCTGCTCACCGGTGGGTGAGGGAAATAGAAGCGGTTTTAAATATCAGCGAGTGCCGGGAGGATAAGAAGGTAAATTTTTTTGTCCACTCTTTTGTGTACTCGGCTCTGTGTTGGTGGGACAATATAGTCCAAGCCGAGGGTAGTCGGGCAATTGGGAGGATGAGATGGTCTGAACTTAAGAAGTTGGTGATTGAGGATTTTTGTCCTCATAGGGAAATGGATAAAGTTGAAAGGGAATTCTTGCAGTTGGAGGCGGGAACTATGACACATTAGCAATACACCACCAGGTCTAATGAAATGGCACAGCTGGTGCCAGATTAGGTGACGCCTCTGTCTCGAAAGATCAAGAGGTATATTTAGGGCTTGTCGGTGGATGTTTGCCGGCACATGATTACTGCCCGACCGAGCACATTTAGGTCGGCGGTGGATTTGGCAGGAAGATCGTATGATGAGAGAGTCGTGGTGGTGGTGACTGAAGGTAGCAAGAAGGGTGGTGGTGATCGAAATTGGAACGGGAAGAGCTTTGGTCGGGGTGATGCCTCGACGGGTAACAAGAAGGCACGGGTGGATGACCGCCGTGTGGTCACATCGGGTGCGGGTCTGAAGAAGTGTGGTGGGTGTGGAAAAGAGCATAGTGGGGAGTGTAGGCTGGGGTCGAACTTGTGCTTCAAATGTGGGAAGGTGGGGCACATAGCAAAGGACTGTCGTACGGTCTGGTGTTTTAACTGTGGCGAGGAGGGCCACATAAGTAGGGATTGTAAGAAGCCGAGGGCTGAGGGTTCCGAGGTAAAGAAGACGGGGAGTGAATGATCGAAGGCGAGCGCCAGGGCATTCACTATGACACAGGAGGAAGCTAGGACAGACCCTGATGTTCTGTCTGGTACGTTTCTAGTGAACCAAACTTTAGCTTCTGTGTTATTTGATTCAGGTGCCAGTAAAAGTTTTATTTCTACTGCTTTTTGTGCTAAGCTGCCTCTTAGTAGTAGACGTGTTGGTGCGCCCTTTGATGTAGAAACTACCATAGGTAAGTCTACCAGGATTTATGAGATGATAGAGAATTGTGATGTGGAACTAGAAGGTCATAAATTTCCTGTGAGACCGTTCAAGATGACCTTAGGTGGCTTTGATTTGGTTCTTAGGATGGATTGGTTAGCGGACTTCGAGGCGAACATTATGTGTCGCAAGAAGATGATTTGTCTGACAGCGGCTGACGGGAGTTTGGTAACTGTTTACGGGGATCGGGTCACGACGATCCCGAAAGTAATCTCAATGGCGGTGGCGGGAAAGTGTATGAGGCGTGGATGTAGCACCTACTTGGCTTATGTAAAGGATGTGGATATGCCAACACCACAACTATCTGAAGTACCGGTTGTGTGTGACTTTCTAGATGTGTTTCCTGAAGACTTACCAGGAGTGCCACCTGACAGAGAGATCAAGTTTCAGATTGATCTAATACGGGTGCCCAACCTGTTGCCAAGGCACCGTATCGGTTGGCTTCGATGGAGATGAAAGAGTTGATGGAGCAGTTGCAAGAGCTGCTTGATAAAGGGTTCATTAGACCGAGTATCTCTCCTTAGGGTGCTCCGGTCCTGTTTGTGAAGAAGAAAGACGGTAGTATGAGGATGTGTATTGACTACCATGAGCTGAACAAGTTGACGGTGAAGAACC